>JARKHS020035596.1:0-29589 GCA_030143305.2 Amblyomma americanum
AACATATCACCAGTCTTTTTTCCTGAAAACAGCCCGAGACTGGAATGACCTTCCACCCGAAGTGGCAACCATCATCGACTACAGCAGGTTCAAAACCGCCCTCGAACATCATCTGTATTGTGGCACGGCACGTGTTTCAGATAAATGAGAGGACGCAGAACATAGCACACATTGCAATGCCAAGAGGTACAAAACAAAAACCATACTCGCATTTTAACTGTAGGTTACAAGAAAATATTATTTCATCCATTTTTTCAGAGTAGGTGGCCGCCCTTCAGTGGCATAAAACACAACATATTACTTTGTAGAGTCGACGACATGCAGAGAAACCACAGTACATTAAACCCACTTATAACTAAACAATGCACTAGGTTATAATAAATAAGTGACACAAAGAACCACTTATGTTACTGCTGCAGGTACAGGAATGCACAAGGAATCCACTGCACAAACTGCATTGCACAATAATATAGACACAAATACAATAATACATAATAGACACTGCAACAATAGTACAATAATAGGCACTGCACAAGAAAAGCACATACAGAAAAAAAGGTGTGACAAATAACTCATTCACCTACCACAGCAGGCCCTGTCTGAGGTTCAGCTCAGTAAAAAAACAACAACATTGCCTTTAATTGCCAAAATACTTTAAAATTTCAGATTAAAAACAAAGAACTGTCATTTAAACACTGGGCTAGAAAGCATGCATGACGCAAACAAAAGAAGGCTCATTGCACTACAACAGGCAGAAGTTCGCAAAAAGAAATCACATGAGGAAACTGCAATGAAATACCTGCAGTGCAATTTAAAGTAATTAAAATTGCGGTGTACAAGATATGGAAAATTACTTTTCAAGAAAGATTTGGGCTTTTCTGTTTTTTGCCTTCTGTTCTTTTATAATATGAAGTTTATTATTCCTTTGTTTGCATAAGTTATTAAGCACTATGTTTTCTTCACAGTTTGCAACAAGTGTGACAAGGAGCTCGTAGGCATGCCCATTTTCATATGTATCTATGTCCTCAAGGCTCGGTAGAGAGTTGAGCGTCAGTTGCCGAACGACATTTCTTTGGTTGGGCCCATGCAGATATTGTGTGTAGGCACTTTGTGTCACAAGCTTTTTAACTACAACCTCCGTGTACATGACTATTGTAATCACAAGGGCAGAGGAAAACTTGAGTCTACCTCGGTCCAGTTGTGCGATTAAAGAATGGGTGTCTTCTTCCATTTACGCCTCACTTCCGGTGACAACCAAGTGTCCTCGGCAACTTTTACACTTTAAAACTTTCATTGTAGCATGCGCGCAATACCCGCCAACATAACCAATAACTGGCATTCGTTCTCTGAGTGTATCAAGGTGAGCGTCTACAACTTGAACACTAAAGGAGGTTCCTATATCTCTGACACTGTTTGTCTCTTCGATGTTTCTGAAGTCATCAGTGCTCATCTTTGGCAGGGCATTTTGAAGGCGAATCCTGCCTTCTGTCTCACAAAGCTGTCGAACCGATATGTGGTACTGCCCACCAGCCATTTGCCGGTACTGTCCAAAACGACTCTCGAGAGGATCCGTTTGAACTTTCCCTAAGAGGACGTACTTAAAATGAAGTTCACTTATGCAGTACTTTGCAAATGCCAGTAAGGATTGAGCAGATTGCCTTAGGGCACTCAATGTGTCCAGGGTAAGGACCACACTGTCATGCCAATAAAATTCCCAGCCATCAAGCCAGGTAATGAAACCATTCAGAAAAGCTACTTTTGGGTCATCTGTATTGCAAGACATGGGTTCTTCGTAAACAGCACGATGATGGAAGCCTTTATTTGGCGTTTTTACGTTGACAATACTCCACCAGCGAAGAATGATTTTGATGAAATCGGATGTTGCTGCCGCATGTGGAAAATCAACTTCACCACTGCGAGCTGCCAGGGCTGTGGCTACGTGCGGATTCAAAACCTGCAGTACCAGCTTCACAATTTGCCGTTCCAAGTTGCTCGGGTTAAGTGCCTTGGATGTCAAGCCATAATACCCAGACTTTATCAGTAGATATGACTCCTCTTTATGTAAATCTCTCAAATTCTTAAATGAGGCGGTCATTTTGCATTCAGGACGAACATCATTGCTTGAAAGCTCAAAGCGTGGGTAGAAAAAGTAAGTCCCCCGCATTTTTCTGATTCAGTCAATTGTTTCTAATACACTTCAAAAGATGTACAGCATCTACCACATAAAATAATGGCCGATCTTGATCTTCCGGATGTGGATAAACATGACGAAGCATTGGCTTTGGCAGAAACATCTTCATTACCTTTCTGTTTAGAGAGCTATCGTCAAAAACAACGCTATGACCCTGTACCCAATCTCTTCTAAGCGTATGATCACCTTCTTCAGTATGGCATGAAGTTGGTCGCCCTGTATGGTTTTTACAGGAAGAATGTGTGCTACCTCCTTGAATGAGCTCAGTAGACTTTGTATCATAAACACGTGCACAGATGTGACTGCCTCGCTGGAATTCACTGCAGCACCGCATATGCTGCCCCCCTTATAATCAAAACAAGGCTTGATATGAATTTCGTCAAGCATCAACGTCACTGTCATTTCATGTGGCTGCAGATGTGTAAATCTCTGGGAAACGTACTGAAGAAAAGCTGCATCACAAGAATCAATTTCTGGGCACATTTGTGCAGAGGAGCACACTTTCCTAATAGTGCTGGGATGGGGAAAGGCTAGTGTACTTGTTTTCCACAAATACTTGTAGGCATTCATATTTCAACAGCGCAATAAAACAACGGGACACAACGAAGAAAGGACACCACAAGCGCTGATATTGCGTGGAAAATGCACGCAAACACCATTACCTGTGTGATGTACTGAATACGCTCTGCAGAGAGCAGTGTTACCATTTCCTTTAAAAATTTCGCAGCCCCTTTCTTGTTTCCTTTGATGTTTGCTTCCAATTTGTCTAGAAGGGAATTTCTTCTAGAAGGGAACCACTTCTTGAAAGTGTCGTCGTCTTTTGGGAAAGAAAACACTTGTATCTTCCTGCCTGTATTGTAATTGCAGGTGCCCCCGGCACACAATACTTGTTCAGCATTTTAATATCCACAGCACATCGCACACGGAAACAAAATTTCCGCAAAACAACGACGAGATACGACAAACGCGACCACGCCGCTGCAACCAACCTGCCCGCGCGGCACAGGGAGCGTGAAAGAAAGAACAGCAGGGACTAAAATCATGTCGCTTGCGATGCGGCTACTGCAAGTGTCAGCCTGCCGGATATGACGTCAAAATTTTGGGCGCAGGCCTGAAACCTGTTCAGAGGGTAATGGTTGACGTGTTCTTCGCTTCTGTCGCTGGCGCGCTCTAACACCTAACATATGTGGGTGTGTGCTGTGCATCACTACTCAGATTTCCCCAGGCCATGCTGTGGTTATCTGACACACATTGTTACACATTGTTACACACATATCCGAGGGTAGATGACCAGGCAGGGTGCGGATTGGAAACAGGTACTTACAAGCGCATTTCTGCGCTGCCGTGTCGATCGTTGCCGTCTTTTACGGACGCTACCATCTATGATAAATTTATGCATGCGAATGTATATTTATTGATTCGTCTTGATGGACAAGTGATGTGCAAGCGGTAACCGTACCGGCCAGCTGCAGAGCAAAGTTTTTCCTGGCGAAGCGCGTGTTTTCGATCACCAGCACGTCTTCGACATCCGTGCGCTGAGCTTGCTATTGTTCCCGTTAAACACATTTCGCGCACGGGGATGTAAGAAGGACCGCTACCAATTTAAGTTGCTATTTCCGCATGTATCTCATAGTGATTGGCTGGGCAAAGGGCTGACCGTAGTATCTCTGCTGTTGGTACTTGCCTGATTCACAGCAATATATTCACGATTTTATTACATCCTATGACACTTGGCCAAGCGGCTAAGCGATGCTGTCACACGCGCCGAGAGCTTCCGAATAAAAGAAATGACACTTCGGGCCCCAGAATTCATGAAAGCTGGCCTCTCTACTCATAGTAGAACTTTCTGACGGGCTAGTTGGTACATCTCTATTAGACAGCGTGCGCTAACAGGACGAACACAGGAAACTTGGAGACAGAGGAAAGAAGCGCATCTTTCCTCTGTCTCCAAGTTTCCTGTGTTCGTCCTGTTAGCGCACGCTTTCTAATAGACTGTACTCATATTGATTGAATCTTTGATAATTAAGTGAAAGTACGTTTCTTTATGCGACAGATAACACAAAACATGACAAAAACTATTTTCTGTTAACCCTGCGACTCAGTTGGGCTCACAACGATAACTTGTTGATGTAACTTGGTACGTAGGTGGCGACAAGAAAGCCCTAATTGTGGTGAGTGCTTTGTGGTCGGCAGGAAGGATTAAGAGCGCATGGGAATTGAAATTTCATGCTATAGCTGTGCACATATTCCTTTATACTGGCAAAAAAGTTTTCTCTGCGATGGAGCACCAAGACGGTAGCGATATAAGCGCGAGCGGGTGTGCTAAGTGCCGGCACAATTAACGTGAATTCCGAACTAAATGTCATGATTAAGACATCAATTTTATCCTTTTGATAACACAAAGACTTCCTGCAATACAACCATGCTGTGTAAGTATGCTGGACAACGTTTTTTTAGCATCCGCAGGGCATTAATTCTAGGCTATATGCAGGCGCGGCCGCAGACCTGCCGCAGCGCTCCAGCCCCCAGTGGAACGCCCGCACCGCTGCGCGCCAGTCGGCGGAAAATGTCCGCGCCCGAGAGAGGCTTTGGGTTCTGGTCTATAGAACCAGACAGTGTAATACTGTACTTGTCACATCAGTATTAGCGTTCATCAAGATAAATTCAGTTGCCATTTATAATATCTGGCTTATAATGCCTGAATGGTGACGAAGAGTGCACTTCATAGGGACCAGAGGGCACCACCCGCTGAGAAGCAATCATATTCGAGAAACGTAGCTTCAAACATCAATTATGTGGACGGCCACAATGGGTGTTCCTCTATAGTTCAACGGCATGCCATTATGTTATCTAAATCGATACCGGCGGTGAAAATCATTGCCCGTACTCATTTGCCGCATTCTACTTTTCACAAGCATGCGGCCGATGTCCTTTTCGCACCCGCTTTTTCCGGTGCCTGCTCGATCAACCGCATGAGACAGGCAAATATCACCCTCCGGGTAAATAAGACCGAGCTAACAGCTTTTTCTTCAAACGCTACACGCAGACGTAGGCATTAATTGGAAATCATGAAAAAGGCATGTTCTCAAGATCAGCTCCTTATCTAAGCCGAGCTTTCTGACATTTGTCAGCCGCAAGCATATCGCACGTGCTCCAAGTAGGTCGGACCGCATAGCTCTGACGTCCACAGCGTTCCAGATATCGTTTAATTTAATTCTTTCACGGAGGCTGTTGCCGCAGAAATTGCCAGTACATGCCCGTCCAAAATCAGAATGAAATGCCCGGTTATGGGCAAGTAGGGGGTAGGCCTCGACCCTGTTTCCGGCCGCTGCCTTTTTGGCGGCCCTCAGTGGCGCATTTAAACGCAGGTTTAATGTATGTGGCCGATATTGTATTATTAGGTGATAGCGAGGAAAATTTGCTGACTCGAGTTAATTATTGTGGAGACGATCAAGGCTTCACTTGTAGCGCAGTTAACTAATTTGTGATGATTAGGATCTGTTGCAGTGGTCAGGTTGTTATAATACAATGCAATTAATTACCTATACTGGCACAATACACATATCTCGATGTATGCGTATACGAAGGATATGAATACGTTGAGAAGCAAGAAAACACTTTTAAGGCGAAAGGGTGAAGAGACGCCGTGATAATAAAACATAGGGCATTATGGGGGTACAACATGTATGAACCACTTGAATGTGTTTGGAAAGGAATAATACTGCCTGTGCTTACTTTTGGAAATGTGGATTGGTGCCGAAGGGCAGATGTTCAATCACTGGCAGAAATATATCACAGAGCTATTGGAAGATTAGCACCAGGTCCCCACGGCAAAACCATAAACGAGGCCGTGCAGTGGGGAATCGGCCGGGCATTGTTCGTAAAACAGGAAGCTCAACATAATATATGCGAAGAACGCCTATGGAACGCGGAAGAAAACAGGTGGAAGCTAAGGCGTTTATATAATTATATACAAAGAGCTGGAAGAGGTTCATAGCAATTGCGCCGCTACCATACTCCTCCATAAAGTCAGGAATAAAATTTCCATAAAGAAGGGCGTCCGTCAGGCAAGAAGACACAATCTCCCCAATGCTATCCACCGCAGCTGCGTAGACGAGGTATTCAGAGGCCTGAATTGGGAACTGTTAGGGATAACAGTTAATGAAGAATACCTGAATAACCTGTGGTTCACTGATGACATTGCCTTGCTGAGTCACTCAGGAGAAGAATTGCAAAGCCTGATCAATGATTTAGACAGGCAGAGCAAAGCGGCGGGTCTAAAAATTAACAACCAGACAACCAAAGTAATGTTCCACCGTCTAGCAAGGGAACAGCAGTTCACAAGCGGCAGCGAGGTGCTGGAAGTGGTAAAGGATTATCTACTTAGGGCAGGTAGTGACCGCTGACCGGGTCATGAGAGGGAAACAAATAGAATAAGAATAGGGTGCAGCGCATATGGCAGGTTCTCTCAAATCATGAATGGCAGTTTACCAATATCCATCAAGAGAAAAATATACAACAGCTGTATCTTACCAGTACTCACCTACGGGGCAGAAAAGTGGAGGCTACCGAAAAGGGTTCAGCTTAAGTTAAGGAACGCAGCGAGCTATGGAACCAAAAATGATAGGTGTAACGTTAAGAGACAGGAAGCGGGCAGAGTTGGTGAGGGAACAAATGCGGGTTAAATACATCCTAGCCGAAATCAAGAGGAAGAAATAGGCCTGGGCAGGGCAAGAGAACCGGTGGTCCTTAAAGGGAAGCTGAAGCACTTTTCGAAAAAAGAAATGAATTCTCTACGTCATATTATAGCTTTTAGTCCACTAAAAAAGAATATCTCATTCAAAAAGAGCGGAAATAAACGCAAGAAGTAGTTTTTTAAAATAAAACGCGCCCCATCGCCTCAAGGCGCCGAGCGAACACCGCTCTTGCCCGCGATTGGCCGGGACTGTCGTGACGTCATCCACGGCGATCTCCAGCCGGCACCGACGGCGTTGCTGCGTAGCGCGCTGCTTCAGCTGGCTTTTAAGGACTACGTTTTGGAAATTATGGATAATCCAAGCAGTGTTGAACAGTTTGAACTTTCACCATGCATGTTCGAGCCATCAGCAGCTTCAGAAAACGGCGGAACCAACGACGCCGCGGAGTGCGCCGGCAGCTAAAGTCAAGTCGCGACATTTTCACGTGTTGGAAATCTCGAATGGCTGGATGGATGGATGACAGCTTTTTATTTCCACCGGAAATGGAGACCTTTTACTATTCACCGTCCCTGGCACGCAGGCATGGAGGGCGGGGGCCGGAGCCTCCTTGACTAATGGTTAACAAAGAGATTTTATCTCTTCGCGGCCTCAGCCACCAGGCGGATTGGCTTGTTTCTGCCGAGCGGATTCTTCTCTGGGCAGCAAGGCTTCCCAGCTTTCTCTGCTATCAATATCTTCGTCGACTCCGGGGTAGTCAGCGCACTCCCATATTCTTTGCATCCGGGTAACCGTGAAACCGCCGGACTGTCGGAACCTGGGCGAGCGCGCGAAATCGTTGAGAACTACAGACTAAACAGAAAACTGGTGCCACCGCCGGATAAGAAGCTAAGTAATAGAGAAGCGACCGTATGGCGGCGCCTGCAAGCCGGAAATTTCGTTAAGCCAGTGTTGACATTTCACGTCCTACCAGGGTAACATGAAGGAAGGAAGGAAGGAAGGCCTCAGACGTTGCTGGCACATACCCACTACGGGGGAGTGGCCAAGACACAGGCGGTTAATTGCTGGATACAGGAAAGTTTTGACGGGAAAAGGAGGGGTAATAGGATGCAGCCTGATAGATTGGAAGACGGAAGGACAGGGGTCCTGTTAACTTGGAGATCGAATACGGGACAATGGCTTAATGTGCGCAATAGTATATAGTGCCTGTAATGTTCCAATGTCGTACTGACTGAGAGCGGGAAGAAGAAATTAGAATGGGAGGCGCTGCGTTTCTTGAAGAAAATTTTGCACAGCAGAGCGCACACTCCTGTCGCTTCGTCCAAGCAAAGAAGCGCCAATGGAAAGAACAACCGCGGAAGACAAAGTCAAGCCCCGTTGATGAAATGAAATTTGCAAAAGACGCTTCCTGAAATGAGAGAAGCGGCGGCAGAACAGCAGGAAATGATCTATTGTCTCAGGTACGGCACAAAAAGGGCACAGTGGGGAAGCCGCCAGGCCAGATCTGTGAAGGTAGAAATTTAGAAGTGGAACCCGGCAACGCAAGCGCGTGAAAGAGACCTCTTCTCTGCGTGAGCGCCAGTCTTTGCTACTCCAAGGATGCAGAAGATGCTGATATTTGGGAGATGACGTAAGAGTCGAGGCAGAAAATTCCAGAAATATTGTGTAGCTGCAAAACCTCACCGCAGCTGTATATGCACACGTTGGCAGGACAGCAACAATTGGGCCGCAGAGAGAGGCTCTAGCTAAGGAATCTGCAACCTCATTTAGGTGAAAACCCATGTGACGTGGTACCCAAACCAACCTTACCGAATTTAGATGGAGCGGAATCAGGAACTTAAAGAGGCGTAATGCCCGAGACTAAGTGGGTGAGGATAAGGAAGAACAAATGGACAGAGAGTCTGTCATAACCACAACCTGGGAAACGGTAGTTTCTAATTTTCGTAAGGCTAAGGTTACTGCTAATAATTCAGCCAGAAAAATGGGAGTGAAGTCAGGAAGACGGAGAGAAAAATACCAATCCAGTGAAGGCGAAAAAATTCCCACACCTGCCTTATCGCGATCCTGCGAGGCATCGGTAGCAATAAGAACATGAGAGGGAAAGGACCTTAGGTGGTTCTGCAACAGACCCTGAAGAAGCGGGAAGGGCTGCAGCTTTGCATTCGATGGGAAAATGTCATAGAATTCAATCTGGACAGATGATGAGTTGTTATACAATTGGCGGACATCTGTGAAATGAATAATTATGGGATCAAGGAGGGACTGCACGTAACATATCTACGGGGTATGAAAACGAGACCAGGCAGCACTAAAAAAGGCGGAAGGTTGACTAAGAAATATTATACTGGAAGCGTGAAGAGGTGAGTCGCACAATTTTAAAAAAGCTTGAACTGTTAAAATGCGAAACCTAGCTGATAACGATGGCATTCGCGCCTCAAGGTGCAGAATAGCATTGGCGACATATTTTGGAAGTCCAAGACAACGGCGCAACGCCTCAAGCTCCAACAGCACAAGAGGGCGAAGTTTATAGGCAGGAGCTCCCGAGAATAAAACACACCTGACCTCCAAAATTGGGCGGACGCACATTTTATAAATCATCAGAAGTGTATGCCTTCTCATGCCTGAGCTAGCACTAGAAAGCCTACGCAGGATACCAATGGCGCGAACTCCTTTTGCAGAAAGTTGCTCAATGTGTGGCCGCCAGGAAAGAGTAGAGTCGTATATTACTCCGAGATACTTCACCGTCTGAACTTGAGGTATGTTATTTCTATAGACCAGGCAGATATTTACAGGAACAGAAACTGGAAATACTAACAATGCGCATTTCTTCACATTAAGGGACAGATGAATTCTTCCTAACCAGTTGTCAAGAACATTGAGATAATTTTGCAGGGTTCGATAAAAAGTGTGAATGTCACCTGCTGTTGCAAAAAAATGCAATATCGTCGGCGTACACATAAGTGTTCACATTTTGAATGCATGGAATTGAGCTTAGAAAAATGTTAAAAAGAACAGGCTAGAGAACTGATCCTTGCGGTACACCTCTTGTCTGTGGAAATCTCCTTGAGAAAACACCATTTTGGCAGCAGTGAAATTCTCTATTTTCCAAAAAAAAAAAACTGAAATCCAGGCTACAAAATAGCTTGGAAGTTCAGTTCCTGTATCTTAGTAATAGAGTCGAGTGCTCAACGCTGTCGTATGCTTTACTGACATACAAGGTGACAAGCGCGACAAACTGTTTTCTATTGCGAGCTAATTTAATACGACTGTCTAGGTCAGTATGAGCACACCAGAATGAACAACCCGGCCCGAAACCAATTTGACATGGATTGAATATAGCATTTTCTGATATGAAAGACATAATATGGCTGAGAAGGACTCTTTCCACCAATTTTACTAGGTTCGATGTTAAGGAAATAGGGCGTATATTGTCTAAAGTTAAGCCCTCCCCTTGCTTTTTAAGCAGTGGAACTATTTCAGCAAGACGCCACTCATGCGGTATCCAAGGACCTTTAATAGAATGGTTAACTAGAGCCAGCAGGTCTGCAGGAGATTCATTGAACAAAATTTTGATCATAGATGAAGTGACCTTATCGGGGCCAGGAGACGCTGGGGATAAGCGCAGAACAATTTGCTACAGCTGAGGCATAGAGACCTCAGTGAAATCACTTGAGGTGCATGTAAATATAGTAGGAGAAGGTAAGGCAGATGTAAAGCGAAGCTCTAAGCCACACACAATATCCTCTAAGGCCTTTGCGATGTTAGCAGGGGACTGAACGAGGGATTCAATGTTGGCAGCCGGTGGAATCACCTTGTTGCGCCTCATGAAATTAAACAAAGCTCATTTATTTCCTGATTGTGAAAGAAAATCGTAATTATTTGTATTATACTCCTCCTTTGCACGGTCGACGGTGCGCTTAAATGTTGCTGCAACATACTTACAATCCAACCAATTTTGTGGGCATTGATTGATTAAAAGTTTCTTCCAAGCTGCTTTCTGTCGTCTATATGCACGCGTGCACTCAGCATTCCACCAATTGTTCACGATTGCACCCTTGGTTCTCTTAATCAAAAATTCAGACTTTAGCCTTGCATGGTCCAGTACTGAACATAGATGGCCAGCCCTGCTTTCGGCACTTGTCGGAACGCAAGTGTCTGAAGTGATTTGGAGGGCTGGTTTTAGCGTGTCTTTAAAGCAAATGTAGTTTATTAACGTGCGCTGATGTCGCTCAGGAAGAGTTAATTTACACGCAAACTTGAAACTAATCGGTAGATGATCACTGTTTGTTGCATTGTCAATAGGCGCCCAAGACATAACAGAGACTTCTGGGGAGGAAAAAGTTAAATCCAAGGCAGAGCGGCATTGGCTCCAAACAAACGTAGGCAATCCGGAATTGTTGCAAATCAAGTTGTTGTCAGAAGCCCAATCAAATAGTCTAGAACCAAAGCTGTCTGTTTTAAACCCCCACGCCACATGGTGCGAATTGAAGTCTCCAAGTAATAGAACCTGAGATCGGCTACTAGACATGAGTGAGTCAAGGGGCAGAGTGTCAGGCACACCAGACGGGAAATATGCATTAGCTACCGTAAAGGGCTGGTGACCTGGGACACTGAGGTCAACCGCAAGGATTTCACACTCATTGTCCGCCTATCGGAAAGACATGCCCTGTGGCAAAACTTTGTAGAGATGAGCACTAACAACCCTCCCCCTCGTGGTGACCGGTCAAGCCAGAAAGGACGGTAATTCGTGAGAATATAATTGAAATTTGAAGTTAGCCATGTTTCCTGTAAAGCAACTAAATCTGGTAGAAGCTGATTGCATAGGCAATTTAAATCTGTTGAAGCTGAGAATATAGATCGACAATTACACTGTAGTACACTTATGAACCCTATCTTGGCGGGAGTGCCGCAGCCGCGACTACCTTTTCTAGAATCCTGGTCTTAGCATTTTGACTTGCGTTACTTTTCTTTGTCTTCGAATGGGGGCAAGATGGGCCTGCAATATTCAGAGGATACCCACTTCGTTTCTGGGCGCGGAGATCAGACTCCATATCCATACAGTCTATAGAGGCTGAGTCCATAACGCTGGTCGATGGAGAGGCCTGAGAGGACTTTTGTTGCTCACATTGTTTTCGACCCTGTGGAGCGGAATCGATTACTGCAGAAGGAGGGGTAGCTTCCGAAGCCAAAGAAGACAAGAGCGGAGTGGTGGACGCCTGCAGAAGATTGGTCATCTGTGCAGCTATGACCTGCGAAATGCACGCGGACACGGTTTCCATAATGCGATCCATTGCATTTGCCACAGCTTTCTGAACTGCCGCTGTAATAGCCTGGGACCAACTAGAATCCATTATGGGTGGGCATTTGGCGGCCTCACTTGACTAGCCTGAGGCTCTCTCCTTGACTGTGGCAAAAGCCTCTCTCCGCGTGCATCTGCGCTTGTCTATAACCTCGAGCACCTGAACTTCTTGTGCTCGTGCAGGACAGTGAGGTGAATTAGCAGGGTGAGCACCGCTGCACAAACAACATTTCTCTTGCTGTTCAGGACATTCCTCCCTGCAATGACGTTCCCCACAGGCACAGCAGCGTAAGGCCGATTTGCAGGCCTTGCCGCTGTGGCCAAATCGCCAGCAGTTTGGACACTGAAGGGGCCGAGAGTTAAAAGCATCTACTCGAAAAACCAATGGCCACACCTTAATCTCTGACGGGCAAAATATTCCTGCAATTGTGGCAATGACGGACTCCGTAGGAATTTTTAATCCGTCAACATCCTGCTGCATCGATGGACAGCAATCACTTCTACAAACGAGATGTTCTCAAGCGTTTCCGCGGGGCTCAATCGAGAGTCGACCCCTCGGACCAAGCCCTTGGTACATGATAGATGAGGCGGAATGAATGCGCTCACCGGGTGGTTGGCGAAGGTCGTACACTTTAGAAGGTCTTCAATACAGTCTTTATCCGGCGACCTGCACAAAATACCACCCCTGCCGAAATGCCGGACATCGGTAATGTGCATAAAGTGCTTCGATGTGGACTTAAGGGCCGCCTGCACTGCCTCCGAGTTGTTCAGTCGGATAGCGCCTCCATCGGAAGGCACTAAAGCGACCGGAATGCTTGAAACACCACTGCGGAAAAAGAGATCAATTGGGAGCTGGTCTTGAGGAAGAGATGCCGACCAAGGGGAAAGCCCCTCGCCGGGAGAAGAAGTAGACATTAAGTTCTCGTCCCTCGCCCGATCACCCCAGAACAGGAGCAAGCAGGCACAGACAAAAAGAAGGAGAATTTCATGAAAACCAAATCTCGACTGATACGTATGTTCTGGGTAGGTGCATGCGCGTGCATAACTCTTGTGTATGTGGATGTGCAAGTGGCAATAAAAAGAGAGAAATTCCGCCGAAACGTTGTTGTGTAACGCTGCTGCGTAAAAGCGTGGCCACCAACTTCTTTCCGGTGACAGTATGTGTGTGTCTTCTCCTGGTCCTGCGTCTTTTTTTCGCTTTTTTTTTTCTTGATCAACTTGTTGTAACGCCTGTAAACATGACCTAAATAAGATCACCGGCACGCTTACACGAGTAGCGCGAGGTACAGCATTTGTTTGTTCATTTATTTAAAGTTACTTGCCTAATTACTCCCTCAGGCCCTTTAGAACTACAAAACAATGCCAAACTGGATGAGCTGGAGAGGGTTCACTGCTGTTCTGCAACGAAAAGAGACGAGGTGACCGGGAGGATGCTCCTGTGTGCGCTTTCCTTAGCTATGCTGCGTTTTTCTGCTCGCAGTGCTGCTCATCAAAACTAGTGTGCTGCGAGATATAGTTGCTGCTGCTGCTTATGGAGACAACCAGCAGAATTACTTGCGGATGGTATACATTTATGCGTACCGCGGCTCGACAACTTTGCCGTTCTGACTCAAGGACAAAATAGCATGAATTCTGGCGTCATTGTCGATCGGCAGCCATGACCAAGCGCTCATGAATGCAAATGTTTGCTTCGCTCAAGTATACTAGGCTTATATAATCACTTTTTTGTTCAGTTAGGTACAGCTGCGTTTGCCGTGCGCTGATGAAAGATTAAGAGAATTGCTTGTGCTGCCATGAGGTGCAAGCAATCAGAAAAAAGCAAAAGGCACACAGTGCGTAACGAGATCAAAAGAGTTCAAGACTGTGTGCCTTAATGAAAGAGATGGAAGTGGCCTTAGCTCAGCATGAATGTGAACCAGCTGGACAAGGCGATGACTTTACAAACAGGTAAGAAAGTAATATAACGAAAATACTGATGCACATATTTTGCGCAGACAACTGAGTTTCGGCATGCTGCGTACCACCTGATTGTCTGGTTAACATGGAAGAGGCGGAGGGAGAAGAACCGACGGATTCTACCAAGCTGTGTGCTGAGCGCTGTCCGATAGAAGTTCCGTGCCAAAACTGCTTTATATACAGGCTTCGGGCATTACACGGAACGGCCGAACAAGAGAAAGTAAACGGCACTGGCAGAAGATTACGTTGATCTGTGGTTCGCCACAGCGCGGGCCGCAGCGAAGCAAGCGCAGGCGGACAGCCGGCTGTCTCTCCGTGAATGGCGTCACTTCCGCCAGTTCTCCCTCTCAGCCGTCCTCCCACCCGGCGCTTCCGGAAGCGACGAGGGTGTGCCGGCGGCGGGTTTTTAAGAAGCGATTGCAGCTCTTTTTGCGAACAGAGTCGAGAAAAAATTTACACACATGATTTTCAAGGTCCTTTCTTCCCAACCACAGCATTTCAGCTTCTCTTTAAGGGTAACGGAGTGGATTTTCAAGTCGTTGGCGTCTCCTTTCTTATGAATTATGATTATGTTTGCGTTCTTTCACGCTTCTCGTACGGTCCAGGTCATAAGGAATTGCGTATACAGGGTGGCTAGTGTTTCTAGGAAAATCTCCCCTCCCTCTTTCAACAGATCTGCTGTTACCTTATCCTCACCAGCCGCTTTTTCACTTTGTATTGCTCCTAAGGCTTTCTTTATTTCCTCTTTCATTACTGGCGGGATGACGCATTGATGTGCGCTACTGTCCCTATCATTAACGTTCTGATGACAATGGCTACTGTATTAATTTGTGTAGAACTCTTCGATTACTTTAACTGTCTTATCCATATTGCTAAGGACATTGCCCTCCTTGTCTCTTAACGCATACATCTGGTTTTTAGCCGTAGTTACTTTCCGCTTCACCGCACTTAGGCTACCTCCGTTATTTAGAGCTCGATTCTCTCTATAATAAACTGCTTATGTCGGCTACCTTGCGCTTGTTTATTAAGTTCGATAGCTCTGCTCTTTCTATTCTCTCTGTATAGGGTTAGAGGCCCACGTGCTTTGAAGTTACTTAATCAGATCTTTCGTCTCCTGAGATAGCTTGCCGGTATCGTCTCAAACCATCCAACCGCCTACTTCTACTGCGCACTCTAACTTCTCATAGTGACTCTCCTTTCTCTTTAATTTTTTATCCCCTCACTCCTTTCCCCCGTGTAGGTTAGCAAACTGATTATTCTTCCTGTAAACGTCCCTGCCTTTCCGCCCCTTCCTCCTCCTCCTCCTCCTACACCGTAATAATAGCTCTCACATCACCATTCCTTGTATGAACATTAAGATTGTTTTCCTCAGTCAAAGCTGAATATCTGTTCTACAGCGATATCCTGAATTCCCGTATTTTCCCTCTTACCGGTACCTCGTTAATAGATTTCTTCGTCACGAGCTTCTTCCGTTCCCCCTTCAAATCTAAGCTAATTGGAGACCTTACCATTCTGGGGTCGCTGCAACGCACCCATTTGCATAGAAAGCGTGGTGTAGGTTAGATATGTAACTTAGTTTCTCTGCAAATGATAGCAGACTCAACTGAAAATGAAGGGCGACAACACGGAGGCCTGTGACGTCCCTGCGTTCTCGATGGGTATATGAGGAGAGTCATGGGTATCTATTTGACGCTCGGGGTGTGGTCGGTCAGGCAGTTTTCAAAGTAGTTTTATGTGCGTTCTGCAGGATTGATGGTGAGTCATGTTATCGGATGCCCTAGTTAGACTGAAAGCTAGTATTGCCCTGCTGCCACAGGTGGTGCAGCCAGTATTCCTTGACTATCAATTGTCCATTTGTCAATTTGGGCCTCTGTCATTGGACACCAGCGGCTTTCAAGCGTCTATAGGAAGCAACCCGACCATTGGGTAGTTGTCCACCGGGCCTCACCATTGGCTGCAATTAGACCCAATGGCAGCAGATGGTGAGGTCCGGTCGCCTTCTATTGACAGAGCGGTGCAATGCACCTCACCGTTGGCTCTCGTTGAGTGAACATTGCAGCCAATTGTGACGTCCGGTTGCTAACCGCCTAATGGTCAGATCGCTCTTAACAAATGTTTAAAAACCTGGTAAATCAGTGACCAATGACAGAGGACCGAATGGACAAGACAACAAAGAGAACATATGGATACGGCCCAAGGACTTCATTACACATTTCAAACATGACGTCCTGTGGCGAGAGATGAGATCAAAATCACAGCATGGGCGTGCGAGAAGAGTTGACGATCATTCCTGAATGGCTTTAGTATGGTGAGAATGACATGCTCTGTGAGCCTGGAAACGCATGAGGGTGGGGATAAAGGCCGCAGTGTGTTTAGCGATATGCGTTTTCCTGGTTCTAGAATGAAAGTTGCGCGTGCATATCCACACACCCGAGAGACTGCCGGATGACCAGAAATAATTAATAAAGTCTGCTACGAATGGAACAAATGCTGGGTCCATATTGCTTGGAGCTTTATTCGACAGGCCGTTTGGGCCTGACGCCGACTGGGCACGAATCTGAGTGATCCCAGAGTGGAGGTCTAATAGTGTGTAGCCGGCATTCACATGGGGAATAGACGAGCGTGTATATCAAAGGGGCGGTTTGTGTGAATATCTGAGGTGAGATATTTTTACTTTAGCTAAGCTAGTAGGCCTTCATATTGATAGATTCGGCAGATAAGGTTGCGCCGGGCAGCGCTGTTTTGCACTTGCTAGAGTGCTAAAGACTGCGAAGAATAACGCATGCAGCTGTGTGTCAGCTAACCAATGTAAGCATAACTGGGCGTGAAGCAAACGTATGATCGTGTACGACCGCCTTTACATGGGTTTCATGGAGGTTCCCACTCTTTACGCTTCCGAGGTTAACAGCACGCGTGAGTTCCGCAGGTGCATCATATGTACCATGCACCTCAAAAGCTTGCTTTGGGACACTGCACTCATGACGCCGCTAAAACACCGCTGCCATGATTCTCGGCGTTGGTTAAGCCACCCTAAAAAATGCAGGCGTCAGGACAACACGGAGACTATCTGTGGCGGACTAGTCGAACTGAGTACGTGCTCTCTATTTTTATGAGTAAAAAATTATTCAACATCAGAAATTTTTTCATTCAGTATTATGAAAAAAATAGTTATTCAGAGAAAACAAGAAAATCCAGTTGCTCTGTATCGCTTGCAGCACTATGCGAAACTTACGGCCTGTACGGCTTTATCGGCGCGGCGTCCGCGATTGTATCAACATGCCTCGCTTGCACCTTTAGTACATCTGGTACGGTCTAAAATCAGTGTGCTAAACAAAAACGATGTATCATCATGAATCACAGCCTGGAGCAGCGCATTTAAATACAGTGTCTTTTTGTTTGATGTTAAACGAATAAAGCTATGTATTTGCTGGAATTAGCATATATCCTAAATCAAATACCGCAAGAAAGTTTTCGTGCCGCGCACGTAAGCAAGCAAGTACTAACATTGAAGCAAGTGACAAACAAAATAGCTCAGAGTACTAGTGAAGCAATATCCAGCAACTTCTGCCAAGTAAATTGTTCTTGGGGTGTACTTATGCCCCTCAACCAACCTTAAGAAGTCACTGTAGGAGCCTGGCGGTGGTATATGCTGTGGCAAAAATTGGTAACACACTCAGGGTGGTGCGCATTACGTCGCTTGACGTTCGTAACAAAATGATTGTTCCTTTGGGTGTCGACCTATGGCTGGCGGACGCGGTTTGCCGGCTGGAGTGTGCAGTGAGTAAACAGGTTACCTTACATGCGCCACGACTTACAAAGCCGCATTGCGTTAAGCAAATTAAAGCTTGTAAGACAAAACAACCAACAAATGAGCCGCATCCACATTTGACGTATTTATCCAATTGTCTGAATCTATTCCTGTACCGCGCTTATTCGCTCGGCCATGACCTAAACAAGGATAAAACACACTTATCGTAGCCCTGTTCAGTCTAGCACTTGCAAACACCGTGGTATACGCCGATGGTTTTGGTTTTTTTTTTCAGTTGCCCACCTCGAGCCGCATTGGCTACCTTCGTCGTACCAAAAATTGCGACGATAGCCGCTAAGTGGCGCTAGTAGGAAGCGGGGAAGCTCCAGCGCAGGTTCCCTATGGAAGGTAAGAATTAGGACACATATTTTACGACGTCCGGTGGGAAGTACGCCTAAATGTACATATGGTTGTGTCGAGTAGCCAGTGTGCTGTGTCACAGCGATCTCTCTGTGTATCTGTATTCTAACGTGCTAATGTGAACTTTCTCACGTGTGTTCAGCGCGGTGAAGTTCTTATATGCAGCGAGCATAAGGGGCTCAGCGGTTCTTGGGGAGCTATGATGAGAGGAACGTCCGAGAAGTTTCGGATGCGAAATGGAAGGTTGGCTCCCGTTTTTCGGAAAACATGACAGTTCCACTGCAAAATTCTAAGTGGCCAAAAAAAAAAGATTAGTGGCTGCCTACAGAAGTCGTAGGTAACTATATAAAACCTATTCGCGACGCGGAGAGCGTCCAGTTAAATTTGACTCTAGTGAGCTAACAGACGACTCTGGAGGCGCCTTCGGTGGCCTCTACGACAGCGTACAATTCGCTCATAATCCGCCGGGCATATATGAATACGGAACAAGGTCGCGTGACCTACGTGGCCCACGTGCCACCTAGTTGGCCCCCATAGGTAGCTTATCTGGACTTATTTCACTCAAGCCGTCCACTGCACAGTGACGCCGGGTTCTTCGCTGAACAGCACTCTTAACGCCTTAAAACCACGTGAAATCTATAACACACAGCCAAACATTTTTTATTAAACAATTTTATTCGAAGAAACCAGACAATTCTTTAATAATCGCACAACATGAAAATTGGCATTTTTTAGGTAAATGAGCCGTTCACAAGTGCAGTACCTCACGTTACGGTTTCTTGCTTGCCAGATTTCGCAGCCGATTTTTACCTTTGGTGTAGCGAGTTCTCAGACCACGATAACTGCAGGAGGAAGCAATTGGGGGGGGGGGGGGGTGTTGAAAAGACGCGTTCTTGCCAGAATTATATTTCCTTCAATATGGCTCCTAGTCTGGTGGTGAGAAGATCCTGCCAGAATGATCTGGGAACTTCTGGCAACACAAGCCTGCAGGCGGCGAAAACGCCCCCTATAAGATCTCCGGCGCCATACAGATACATGGACATTTTCTCTATTGAGACGAGTTTTGGTTCGCTGTGATGCACCAGCTTAGCTTCCTTGTTACCGCTGGAATCGTCCACCTGCGTTTGAAAAATAAATAAACGGTTTCTCTATAGCAAGCGAACAAAGCATGACTTCACTACGTAATAGTTCGCTTCCCTAGGAAACCTGGATGCTTACACTGGCAGCATTTTTCTGTACAGTACACTTTTCTTCGAATATAACTGAGAGTTGGAATTATTCGCAAGAATTGTTTGCTTGCTGAGCAGCGCCCAAATAGTCGCGCAGACCAAAGCACGCTTTCGTACTGTACATGGTTTTTGAGCGATACTATTTTCTGTTATCATGACATAGAACCGAACTTTATTTTTCTGCATTCTTTTGTGAACGAATAACATTTCCAAATGCTATTACTGCACCTCGCAATTCCGCATGCTCACATCTCCAAATCGCAGCTTTTAAGTTGTCTACAGTTTTTTTTTTTCATTTCAACTGAGAAGCTTTTTCTGTTTTGACCTCAGGATTCTGATAATGGCATCAAATGCCACCACTCTGACACAGCTATAGATGAAAGCACCGATTGGCACCAGAAAAGCACCGTGTGCTTTATCTGTTCTTTCTCCTGTCATATCAATTTTGCTTCCCACCAAAAAAGACGCATTTTACGGGAATCACGCAGCCGCCTGATTGCCAGTACACGTGAAGTATTTGCTGTTCGTGAAAAAATGTTCGAAAGTCAAGCTCCTCGATAACGATGTGCTTGACAGCTATTTCGCAGACACACACGCTCACAGAGACTACTGCTGCTTCTCCGAAATACGGCTATGGTGATTACGGAGTGAAAAACAGGGCTTAATGGGAAGCTGGGGGCAAAGCAGGAAAAAGCATAAATCCGGAGAGAGCGGGAACTCGTGGGTAGCGTTGCCACCGCCGATGTACAGCGGTCGACGAAGGCCAACCGTCGAGAGAGCGCGTTTTACGACAAAGGAACAGGGTCGTACCATGGACTGCCGTCCGGGACAAGTTTCGCGCTACGAAGTCCGTGATACGGAGGCCGTGCAGCGCTGCGGTGCCGCGTGCCTCCGCATAACATTTGGGACCAATGAAAGCTCTTGCTGTATATTTAAGGAAGAATACGGTACTTGAGAATAATTTTTATTGTGCCGTAATTCTTAGCATAGGAGTTTTAAATATCTGCTTTATTATATAGAGTCCAAAAATGGACTTAGGCTTTGAATAGCTGAACAAAAATTGATGTTGTTAGTTTTCTTTTCGGCTGAAAATGGTCTCTTCTTTACTGCTCGGTGGCCAAAAATATTTATACACAATGATAAATGCTTACTGAACTGTGTCACCCAATATATATTTCGTCCAGTAAGGGTTTTTTTGCGCTTCCCTCTGTCAATATACATTTGCAAATAAAATTGATGAATAGAAAGTATAAAATGGATTGGCCGGTAAATTGTGAAAACGGCTAAATAAATTTACTTCATATGGCAGATGCTAGCAAATATAGCGTCCCCACCACACAGCTTTGCTCCTCCAGAATAAATTTACACCAAGATCAGGTCAAAAGCCCGAGAACAACCATAGAAAAAGCTCGTAAGGCAAAAACTGTATTTGTAAAATCACTAATAGATTGTAAAATAGATTTGTAAAATCACTAATAGATAATCACTTGAAATTTATGTGTGCTTATTAAGTCGCGGTTAATCGAGTCACGAGAAAATCGCTGTAACGTTGGCTGCCCTGCTATGATGTTGTCATGGAAGCTGTCAAACGGGAGGGCACGGAACGGCTTTTAACGGTTCCAAAATGGCGTCGGTTGCACAGCGGCTTCCGAATTTTTATTGCAAGAAGTGGAACGTCATTTCGAAGCCCGCGCTTTATTTTGCGTCTTTTAGACTCTTAAAATATTAGTTATTTTTGTGTTTCGGATTGTTTTGGGCGTGGAGACTTTGTGGAGGTAGTCTGAAGTACATTTAGGACGAAAAATTTGTTTTGCTAAGGACTGAACTTTTTGATATAATTTGTTTTGCTAAGGACTGAACTTTTTGATATATTTCCGATCTCACCACCCGCATGTTCACATAAATACGCTGTACCCTAGTTAAGCCGAAAAATTATTAACACTGAATTTCATCCTGAAAATTTAGAAAAAAAATTGTTACAGACTCTTCTCTAAGCAGCTATCCCTCCATTAGTTACTTTAAGTTACCTTCATTTTTATTTCTGCGCACTGTGTTGTGCTTCCTGATTTGACTTCAAACAATTTTTCTTACCTCTTAGTTTCGGAGAGATAGATAGCGTCGGGGAGAAAGTTTGCCAACTTCTTCCAGAGAAATGAGCCGCTAGCATATTGTAAAGAACTGAAAGTACCTTCAAAGTGACGGCCATTCTTTATTACGCTGGTGTGTATTCTTCTGTCTTTTCTACTCTGTATCCATTATTAGCTTTCTCCACACAATGCTTAACATCTATCATAAACTGTTCTCCTCCTCAAAGAGCTGAAATTTATTTTTCCTTTTGTTCAACTATTCGCAGCGTAAATATGTATTTGCGATTTATAGACCCGCCGTTGAGCGCTGTAGTTACTCCCCCAATTCTTTTCCACATGGCGAAATCATGCCTATACCGGTAAATAATAAGGAGTTTTTAACAGCTATATGTATTTGTTTTTAATATAGGACAGCATACAACAACACTGAGAATACGTCAGCTTGCCTAACAATATTTGTGATTGATATCTCGCCCGACGCCTGTGAATAACGAAATTCTCTCTGCAATTCCCGTGTATAATTTCTAACAGAATCAAATGTACAGACATCAACACACTTGATTAGTTCGCCCAAATGGCGCGCTCTCTCCTGCATTTATGAGATTCACCGCTATCGGCAGCCTCGCTATAGTTTTTAAAGTTACTAGAGATAAACCGTTGTCCTTTGCGAACATGCATACCTCATGAGCCGTTATAAGAACAGTAGGCTAGTTGTAAATAGCTTCAAGTGCGCCGTTCGGGAGCTCTAGACAAGTATGTGGACATCGGTGTGTCCTCTAGGTACATGTAATTTTAAATTTCCTTCTATATCAATTCAAATGTTTTCTATCAATAATATGTGCCTAACAAAGGTCTTTCATGGAGGTTAGTTATATGCAACCAGTGACAACCCTGTAACGTTAAGTCTCATGACATACGAAAATAACTTTACAAGTATGCGTCCAGCCCACAAATACATAGAAACTTGATGCTCTCAATGTTACAATTAATGAACACATTATTCCAAGCAGTTGTGTGTGCTTTCGAAAGTTGAAAACATAGAGGCATGGTTATTCGTCTCCAAGTTATCCGCTTCATTCATTTATGTTCTTTTTCTGGTACGCCACGCTTCATAATAATATCGAGCGGTACATTACTTTGTCGTTTTTTTATAGTCGCTTCATCATTTTGCGTCCCTCTAAGAAAAAAATAGTTGCGCGACCTTCGGCGCATAAGCATTTTTTTATTCTAAACTATTGAAACACGAGGGCCAATAACTATTGGCGTACGTTCAAATACAACCACACAGCGCATGGAGGGTTAAATATGCACTTCTCAGCACGAGAAATTATCATAAAGTGACGCATGCGCAGTCATGTGGTTCATAAATATGAGCAATTGCATAGGGACCTAAAGCCTCGAATCATGCGGCTGTACTTCCGTTTCCAAATAATTTTACCCAATGCTGCTATTAGCTGCCCCTAAGATTGCATCGGGTAGTAATAGCCTCTATGCTCTTCATCTTTTTCTTCCACTGGTCTCGCGTCTGATTTCCAGAAGCTCGCTTCCCGCTTGCTCGTTTTTAAACTCATTCTCTAGCTTGCCTTTTCTCTAAAAAAACGTAGAGTGAAACAGTCACAGAGCAGTGAACAAAATAAATGGACTAAGAAAGTGCTCATACTGGTCGTTACGCAAATTAGGCAACTGAAACAAAGTTACTGAGTTCCCTACATTACCTTGAAAGTAACCGTAACTCGGCCTGAGGCTCGCGATCCAAGTTCTCCTTTCTTGCCACCACAGTACTCCCAAGGCATGGCGGCCGCCAGCTCCTCATCTCTGGTAGCCAAGTCCACTTGCACGAGCCTCAAGCCGTCCCGGCAGTACGGCAGCACGGGGCCGTAGGTCTTCAGTTTATCAAGGCCAGTGTAGGCCATGCGACCGACGGTGAGGCCGGGTATTACTTTGTCGACCTTTAAATTTGGATTCAAGTATTCGCTTGGCAACTTCTTCACAACGGCGTCGACCATGTTATCGAGGTCCATGTCGGAAAAATCGCAGGAATCTGCGACTGAGAAACAGCGTAAATAAGCTAAACGCACTGTAAAAGAAAACACTTCATAAACAGGTTGAGCTCAATAACGAAGCCATTATATTTTTGGTTATAGTGAAGCAAAGAAAACCCTTCTAAGCATTCGTCGAAGCAATTAAGGTTACGGTTTATTGGCCTTGATACTCACTTTGTGGGGCAGGGTTCTTCACGACCATTTTACGCCTGATGACCACGTTTATTTTCTTGCATTCCTAGGGCCACGCTCCACTTCAAGGCGTGCCTTGTCTTTCACATTTGTCACTATTAAATACGTTGCGTGAAATTAAGTTTTCTCTCAAAATATGGCAACGGACAATGCCGCACAAAAATTCAGAGCCTAAGTTAGCGCTTTGCAAAAAGAAATCTCAGGACGTCCTGACCTGTAGCGCATGAGTAGGATTGCACAGAACATTGAACCAGCCTTGAGCCGCATCATTTTTCCTCTTCAGCTCTTTAGCAAGATTCAGCAGAAAAATTTACATATTAGAATAATTTTTTTGTATATTTAGCAGTTAAACAATGTGAGGGTAGTTGTAAAACAATATATGTAATGCTCAAAAATCTCATATATATACAACAAGAATAAACAAATTATTGCTTAAAGGGGCGTTCTGCCTTTAGATTGTAAAACACGGCGCAAGACAATAGGGGACAGGGAGAAGAAAAGAACAGCCGTGAATAATACCTGATGTCGATTACAAACTTTTCTCGTTATGAGCATACCAAGTGCCTTTTTAGCACGTGGAACAAAATATAACGACCGTGCATCCTTATTGTACAGATGTCGATTACAAAGCTTTTCTCGTCATAAGCTTACCAAGTGCCTTTTTAGCATGTAATATAAAATATAACGACAGTGCATCCTTAATCTACAAAGATGTGGGTTACAAAACTTTTCTCGTCATGAGCATACCAAGTGCCTTTTTAGCATGTGGAACAAAATATAACGACAGTGCATCCTTAATCTACAAAGAAATTTATGATTGTCGGAATGCTATCGGAGCAATACGACACGCGTGTTCTATTATTATCATAATAGACAAAAAAGCACGTGTTAAAAAAAAACCCTCAAAATGCCTGAACGTAAGCGTTCCTCCCAAGCTATACACCTCATGCTGTACGTACGCGCAGAATATTTGCTGGTCCACGATATTTTGAACCACATCACCTGGTTTCCCTGCTGTTTTTCTCTTTTTGATTTTGGATTTCTCTTGCATTCTACGCTAGTGAAAGCCTGTTTAAAAGAGCCTAATATAAAGGAAAGCCAATGAAAAGCTTATAATTTTAATGCAAGGTCTTCATTTCTCTTGAAAGGAACATTGGAAGGATATTATATTCGCAATATACATTATCAAATCAAAAAGTACAAAGGGATTCTCAACATACAAGACAACATGATGAGCAAGCAAGGAACTATAACCGTACAACAGCTTTATTTAATTCTGATGCCGCTTGCAGAGCACTCTCGATTTTACCATCTCTGGGGGAGCGCATGGAAGGTCCTGTTCGCCGTTTTTCCCCCCACATTTAGCGCCCATCATCGGCAGTGCTCTCGAAAGATCTACCCTGACATTTCTGCATTCATCTGTTTTGTCTCTTCAGAAAGTTGTACCTTTTGACGCATTGGATTCAGGGGCCGCGAAGACCACGCTGATGCCCAGCAGGAGGAAGGCTGTGGTGGATGCCATATTCATTGATGCTGAAAACATTCAAAACAAAGGGCCCAAAATAAACCGAAGAGAAATATTGAATAATACCTACTTTGTGCGTTGTCAATACGGACTTTGTCATTTTCCTACAATACCGCTTCCTGTTACGTTCCGATACGGTGCTTAATGTTGTTATAACATATCTGGGTTGAGTGATCTTCTCACACGTTGCTTTACCGGTGTATATATTCATCGACTAACATTGCAGCTGACAATACTTTGGATCTTTACAGGAGAGAATCTGTTGAGCCCTTGCACAGGAAGAAAAGATCGAATTGATCAAAAGTTAACAGAAAGTATTGTGAATTGGGAGGTGATTTCAAGAAAGCAAAATAACTAACTGAATTCTGTGTCTCATTCACTGGCAGTTAGGTTTATGAAAACGTTCCTCTTTTGGAAAATTGGTGCTTTCTAGAACAGGCTCTACCATACCCCTACTTTAGAATCTGCCGCATTTCGCCTGTCCGAGTGAATGCTGTAGCATTTTATCCAGCTGTTAGCACAGATTTGCGAATGCTATTAGAGCAGCGCGTTCGTGGGCAGTGTTCCAAAGCGCATACTACGTGTGTTGGACCCGCCACATGTCTTCGGGCTATCACCACCCGGATACGTGTGGAGTCAGAGAGGAACTTCGAGCGTTTAGGGCATTTCATGGTCACGCATCCCTTCTGTCTACGGCAAAGATTGCTCGAAGCGAGAGGCGATGTGCATACAAGATGTCGTCATGCATCTCTCCCCCATCCCCCTCTAGCCCACACCTTATCTGAAGACGACGAAAGCAACGGGAGCACGTGTAGAGGGTGGTCACGTGATCATGACATAGAGGCACGCAGTTTCATCGTGGTGCGTACGATCATAGCTGGACTGGAAAAGGCTTCGTTGGAGAAACAATTTCCTGCCTAACACGACTTACTAGGAGCTGGAGGCATTACAGCTCGCATGGTGTAAGAAGACAGTATTGCAGCATAGCGGTTTTCTCAATTATTTGCTCTTTATTATTTACGAACACGTTGCAGGCAGGTCATCTTAAGTCAGGTCATCTCGATTGAGCTCGACGCATCTTAAGTCAGGAGAATTTCGCACTGCACAGATAATAAAAGCTGTTTCAGACGATATTACCATTTTGTATAGAGTAAACGGCACTGCTCCGAAAATGGGGCATAGAAAAAAAAATTAGATGTAAATGTGGCACTTTTTTCTAGTACGCATATATGAATTGTCAATAAAAATTTTCCTCTTGGAATCATTACTTCATAGTGCAGTGTTTAAGATGTCAAGAATACGAAGCCTTTTCTTGCGCGCGCCAAAGGAATACGTGATTTACACCGGCTCTAAAAATTAAACCTGTATTGGAGATCTTCTGGCGTCGCTACATGGAGTCCCTTCTCTGGAAGACAATAAACGCCAACTCACAGCAGTATAGGTATTAAACGTGGGCTCACAGCAATGTTATTCCTAATTTACTTGCCCAAAAACGAATAGCTACAGTATATCGTTGCCTGATAAATATCTGCTGAATAGAACTCACTAAATAATTGACTCAAGCGAATGAGGGCTGTTGTGAGGATGGAAACTGCAAGTCGGCTTTAGTATTCTGAACAATTCCAATGTTAAAATTATTTTCTCTGAAAAACTAATTTCGCTCAGTATATTTCGCATCCATTCATGAATAAGAGCCAAAAGCTTCAGTATTTCAAATACGCTTTTTTCATCTTCATTTCAATAACGTATTAAGCGCTAACAACTGTAAACTCAACGTTTAACTGCCTTGTGATGCTGAATCCAGCAGGAGCCATCGTCCTAGGTTTTATGGGGGATCCAGTTACTCATGTTACTTTTTTACAGAGTCCTCACAGTCATAGAAGTATATGTGACCAGCACAGATCCGTATATGCGCTTTAATTGCTCCATGCTACGGTTCCTCTTTCAAAATACATTGTGGCTCATTCCTACTTCGAAGCTAAAGTTTCATAGTGCCAAAGTTTTAAGGCACTTCGAAACACTTTCTTATCTTTTTCCGCCATCAAGGCCCGCTGTACAGAATTGTAATTAACCGTACATCGTCATAGAACATAAATCTTGACAACTAACGTTTCTTTAAACAAGACATTGAACACTGCTTTAAGAAATTGAAAATTGGTCTTACCAAAGATAGGCGTTGTCCGCAACTTCGAACCTCGCTGCAGTTTCTCCGATCCCAGAGTGTGTTACAAAACACGCCGTCCGTCTATATAGGCAAGAGGAAACTCTGCGTCGAGCTCAATCGGCAAGGACAGAAACGCTGTGATTATCATGCACCTTCCTCAATCCAGCCCGGTCATTTTTCTCATTCACGATCGTGTTTTCTTCAAGCCTCACCCTGCTTCGACCCATCAGGTCACCATTTACGGTGTCATGCAGAAAGAAACAAAAATGCAAGAAATCGCGAGCTGGCTCGCATCTGCTACACGAGGAGCGAGCGTTCACTAGTACGGCGTAAAATAATAATAAAAAACACTTCATCGCATGAGCCACCCGGGCTTAGTGATATGAAGGTAAGGGGCATGCATGCCCCTATGCATTTTATTCTGCTTGCTATTTACGTCTTTGATCCATGTTTAAAGGCGCGATTAGAAAGAAGATCGAGCACTTTTATTCAGAAAACATCGCATGTTCTGGCTCTTATGCAAATGAAGAAGCGCAGAGACCAAAAGAGCCGCACTCATTTGAATGTGAACTTTATCCAGAAGAAACGGATCTTGATTTAGCAGAAGGGGCGTAATATTAAAGATAGCAGTCAATATGGAGGAGGAGAGCTTGTTGAATCACTCTGAAACTGATGGCGTTAACCTAAAGGTTCTCATATGTTATCCCGTGAATAAGAAAGATGATTTTGTGTCCATAAAAGGAACACGCTTTGGGTACTATCGCTCATAGATATTGGGGCCTTGACAGATAAAAATTGCTGTTTTTCGTAGTTGCCTGGCGTATACATATAGTATCGCTTCTTTTGAGTTGACGAGGACGCATGCCCTTTTGCTTCACAGGGAATTGCAACTAGAGTAGGTTGATTTTCTCGTATATGAGTGGACAGCGTATTGGACATCGAGTACGAAAGCACTACAAATTGTGTAAAACATTATTTCATATTGTAGCAAAGCATAACTTAAAATTGTTGCGTACATATTCTTTCGTTTGGTAGACGAAAACTCCACTTCACGCCGCTTGTAATAACTACTTATAGAAAGCACAGCGCCCTCGTCTTTCCAATTCTCCCGCTATCAGCTAGCCCAGCCTTCCAGCAATGCTGACCACAATTTTCAGGAGCCTCCGCTCGCTTCGTAGCAACGCGCCTGTGGGTTTACATGCATTTCTGGAAAGCGCAGTCGGGGCTCGCTGCACCCGCTGCACTCGTAGGCACTCCACTGCGACTCCGCTATACCCCGTAGCGAAACGAGCCTTATACAGCACGTAGACGCGAGGAAAACTGGTCTTGCTGCGACTCTGTCCAAGCAATGTAAACTCCGCTCCTGGATTCCGCGCTTTTAGTCACCTTAAGAGACGCCGTATCGGCTTGATGGATGGAAGATGGAAGCGTCCCTTATAAAACGGGGCGGTGGCAGTTGCCACAATGGTCGGTTTTTTCTTCTTTAACTGCTTTACAAATTGGTCTTAAAATTTGCCATTTTCTTTAAACGCGTTTCCAATCCTACACATGCGACTTTTTAGACTCTTTAGAAAAGTCAGCGGCACCTGGTATGTGGCGCTACAACCGCAGTGCGTCCGCGATATCTTAGGCATACGACTGCCGGACTGCGCTTGGAAAATCTGTGCCGCGCTTAGCACGGTGCCCGGCGGTTCCACAACAAACAATATTTTCTTGCTTGCCCTAGCCAAGATAGAATCACGATGCTGTCATGCTGCTGTGTGGCTTTCTGCTGCCACAGGGGCGTAAGCGATGGGAAGGAAGCAAGCAAGGTACGTGTGTTCACTGCATAGAGCGCGTAAAATAAAGGCATATTTCTGCATTAAAAAGCGTCGGCACCTGAAAGCTGTTTCCGTCAAAAAGACAAAGTAAACGTACAGTACTCTCCAAGAAAGCGATGAGTGTACCATATCATCTTTGGGAACATAACGCGACAGACAATGGCTTTGAGCCACTTTCTTCTCCTCCTTGATCAGTTCGCTGTCACATTAAATTAAACGATA
>JARKHS020035597.1:0-135762 GCA_030143305.2 Amblyomma americanum
TTCTTCATCTCTCGTGCTGCCTGCTGCCTTGCACGTTCCAACGTCTTGCGCGTCTAATTAAAGCAAGTTAACCAGCCCTGCTTACACCAACCGTTTCTCAGTGACAATATCATTGGTCCTGAATTTTGCGGAAGGAATTAATAAGCAACAATGGTGCGCATAATGGCTCGTTGTTAAATGCATCATGCTTCGTCATCGCGCGCACAATATGACCATCATGAATAGGACAACACCGTTTTCACCTTCGCGGATGTGACCAGCCTGCAGTCGCGCAAGGTATCGTATGAATCACTGCACACTACCCGAAAACTGGTCGTTAGCAAGCACTTCAAAAATAATACAAGCGACGTGCTTGCCTATTGCATTGATGTCTAACAGAAGATATGGGACGTCATGCTGGTCTGCCTGGAACATCTTTAAAACGCTGCTCCGTCTAATGCCACTCCGATCAGGCCTTTGACACTGTGCACATATCAGAAGAAACGGCCACACACTACGCACTGCTGTCGAATGTAGCCGGCGAGGACAACTCCAGCGTCATTTCCTGCCTACCACGAACAAGAGGTTAGCCAGCTGTCCCATTTATGCAACAAATACCTCGGCGCACTTTCGCTTCACAAATCTACGACGTCACAGGAGTCATATGTTTTGTTCCTAATAGCGTGCGGACGCTTCATGAGTCCGTCATATTGATCAGAGACTTCTGCGACATTGTTGTGAACCACAAAGGTATTCTCCGCTGACTACTAGGTCGTCCTACGCCAATCAACAGCAGTCCAGCGGCTCTGCGCGCACCCAGAAACAGTCTAGGACATGGGCTTAAAGTTATACGCCCACATTGTCTGCAGTTGTTGTGTTCTATTTATGTTTTCCATATCATTTATTTTCGTTTTGAGCACCGTTCAGACGCTTAGTTAGGAAGAGCTTTTTGAAGCAACGGTGGGGCATGTTCACCTTATGATGTTGCTATAGTCAAAGGCGTAGAATTCCATTTCTTTGTGGGCCTTGCTGAGTGCATCCAGTTGCTTCCTGAAAATCCAAAACGCACCCATCTACAACGCTTTATCCATGTTGATGGTTTAAGTAAGAACAGCTGGTAAGGAGATCATTCGATATTTGATTGTGATGCTTGAAGAAGCCTCTTCCCAAATCTCTTGCCAACATTAAGTAATCTGCGGCTGAAAACGACGTGTATTGTCCATTTGTCGTGGACCAAGTGCGGTTTTAATAAGGCTAACGCTAGGTTTCGTCGCCTTGTTAGAGCATTTTTAGCGCTTGAAGCTTTTGAGACCTGCGTAAGTCTCAATGTCTGCCGGCTGCGTATGCCTGCCTATGCCTTCAGCGAATTTGAGTATTCTATTACCTCCCGGAAGAAATTGTAAGAGCAGCTTTTAGAAGAAACGTGTAGGAACGCGAGTTCAAAAAACAGTAAAGATCCCTTTCGCAAGTCATGTGGTCATGGGATGTATTACATAAATTAAAGACAAATGCATCTTCACCAAGCAAATAATCCATCATTGCAAAAAGGATATGCCTCCCGATTTGAAGACAATTTGATTGAAGGCAATGTTTTGTCAACACTTTGTTTTATTCGCAACATTAACCCGCTTTGAAAGGGCACAGTGAAAATGACAATTTGCATTGCATTTGAAAATTCAAGATGAAATGACTAGCTCAGAGCAAATTTCAGCAAAGATATCTAAATGGAGCATTCTACGTAAAGCAGCGGGCGCATATTTATTAGGTTTCAAGCCAGTATACATTTAGACCATCCGTGCCTAGCAGTCATAGCAGTGAGCTTAAAAAGACAACTGAAGAAGTTTTAGAATTCGATGGGTTTAAAAGGGCCGAATGCACAAAACATGCGGGTAAATCATGCGAAATCTTTTGGCCCTAGAATTTGAAATGGCAGCGTAATCGCCAAATAAAGTGGCGTCGGCACTGCGGCTTCTCTGCAGTGCGCAGCGACGAGCAGACGCCACGATAATGACGTCAGGTACGACGGAGCTGCGTTTCCAGCGACAAAACAGTCCTTCCGTGGAAAAACCAACGCCGTCGAAGGTTAAGCTCACAGAGCACTCTGGCGGCATCGGACGGCGCACAGCAGCATGCAGGCAAAGGCAGCGGACATCCGATGTTTCTGCGATAATGACGCCACCACGAATTTCGTCGCACTTCCCCAACGCAGTGAGGATAAGCCTCAACATCGTCGCGGTTTTAATCGAAGATTACGTCGCAACTTCAAATGCTAGTGCAAAAACACTGCGTGCTTCACCTAGTAGCTCCGTAGGTTCGAATTCTTGAATCACCTCGTATTCTCCGAAAACCATTTCAGCTTCCCCTTAACAGAGAATTCCACAATTTTGTTGCCCCGAACCTACTTTGAAAGCGGTATGTCAAGGACAAGTTCTGTATATCGAATCAGTGGAAATTTCTCGCACCTAAAATGCGAATCCCAAACGTACACACTGTCTCGAATAAAAGCAAGCTAATATTCCTTTCTAGCTCGTACTAACCGCACGTATCTATCAGAGTATGACTCCACCCCCCCCCCCCCCCAATAAAAAAAGAGGGTATTTAAAAGGGTTACACTTTGCAGATCGTGAGGGAAGAAAAAATTGCATGGAGCGCAAACAGGTATAAGACATTTGGAAATTTAGTTTTCAAGCCAGGAAAGCTCCATGCAGGTTGTACATCTTCAAAAACTAAAGATTAAAAGTATAGAAGGAAAGCACAATTTTTTTTATGTATATCATTAAAGAGGATATATTTCGTTAAAATTGAAAGGAAAGAAGCGTCAGTTCTCCACCAAGTCCAATATTAGTTATTCAGGAGTTAAATAGCTTGGTGTGTAAGAAACGCCACATCTCCAGCAGCGCAATTAAAGCTTTGGTTGCTCCCCTAAGGGCGGGAATATACCCTTGCAGTAATTCTCATAGAGCCGGGAATAGGTTTGATGTTTTTGTAAGAAATATTTCAAGCAGTATTCGTCCGGCCTGCCGGTCAGACTTAAATCTTTAAATCGGAGGTCGTACCATTCAGGTGTTTCTGAAAGAAAAAAATTAGATTATAACTTCCGTAAATTGCACCCATATCTTAAGACAAGACGAAACAATTTCATTGATTTCGCTGCCTTAAAAGAGACCTTGACGTAATAGATAGTTGAATGAGATCAAACCGTTTCCGCTATTGTTGCGGCAACAAATTTGTATAGTTAGAGAATGGCGTGCTTGAATGCATAAAACCTACAGTTCTCACTCAAAGCTAACGAGTGCACTTCACATGGAAGGGTACAGTAACTATATTTAATGTTTCTTGGACTCTTGTGCAGCATAGGCTAACACAGCTGCTTAATTTTCGCCATTACCGCAATCTGCGATGAGAAACTTAGACAATAAGAATATGTATTAAAATATAATATTTAAGAAAACGCACGACGTGAAGAATATTTATTTAGTGTTTCTGCGATCTTTTTGCAAGGCTTCAGCATGGTAGGCATACAATATACATAAGAACAAATACTTAAAACTACGAACTTCCAGGATGTTTGAATAAAAGAAAACTCGCAAAAATCATGAATAGGGATGCAAAAACACGAAATTTCAAATGCAACAAAGAGACCACTTGCATGAATAATATATTAGGACATCAATAGTGGGTTTCAAAGATTTCTAAGGAAGTTACTTCACTGCATCATTAGGGAGTTTATTCCATTCAGTAATTGGTCTGGGGAAATAATATTTATGACATTTCATTTGTGCCTTTAATTGTGTTACTGGAAAATCGTGCCGTCGTCTTGTGTTATATCCGAAGGCATACGATATAATATTTGACGAAATAATGTTGGAACTATGAAAAGCACTGGAAAATGCGGGAAGTTGGAAGTAAATGCAATTGCAATGCAGAGATTTAGGAAGAAACGAAACCGTAAGTGACAAGGAGATTGTAAAGGAGAATCCGTGTAAATTTTTCGATATGTATTGATTACATTTCTGGCATTTGAGCTATATCGCCTAAAAATGCAGGCAAACACTGCTGGTTACGTCATAAGAAACCAAGATCACGTCATCTAGAGTTTTGGGAGGGCTGCTGCACAACGAAATAATTCTTCGGTATTAAAAATTTCCTTTGAAGGCAGACGTAGAGTTGGAGGAAGTATGGCACCATGTACCACATTGGCAGAAAAATCTTAAATAATCATCCCAGTAATCAACTTATCTCATATATAGTCTCACTGTTCACGCGTTATGCAGTCGTATCATTGCGGCAGGATAGTGAAATGTCATAGTTTCATCGCCTTCTATATATTCAAGTCACATTCTGGTATTGAATTAGGCGGGAATGGGTCTAGAAGCACGACTACGATTATATTTTGTTTTGTCTTGAAGCAAATTAGAGCGATGATTAGGCTCCAGTAAAGTCTAAAAAACATGATGCTCTTCACATCTGTTGCTACAAAAATGGTTCAGAAAAGCACGATGCCCACTAATTGCCCCTTTATGGCAGGAACGTTCGACGAATAATTAAACGGTACGGGAGGAAGGATCTTTATTAAGCCTTCGCGATCAAAAGATATGAACGAAAATTACAGACAAAGCAACACACAATTAAGAAACTAAAGAAGTCATGCATTTCCCAATATATAGCAACAATTAATAAGAGAAAAACAGTAGAATATGCCCACGTAAACAGCACATTATTCCGAATGAAACAACGAAAACATTGCGAAAGTAACTTAAAAAGAATCTGGGGCTAAATACACGAGAAACAATATAGAGGAAATAAATCTGAATATGCTGAGAAAAGAAATAGTAGTGTGCAATTTTGTATATTCCTATCTTCGAAGATTACTAAATTTAGGCGTGGCGTACTCGATGACTATAGATTTATTTACTCATTCAGTTCAAGAAATTTAAAAGGTAAATGATTTTGTTATAGACACAGCAATACATAATTGGGGCTTTAAAAGTACAAAATCATTAGCGAATTACCTCCAGTTACACCTAATGATTCTTGTAGTCGACCGTGAAAAAAAATTTTCTGTTTAATAAGAAGACCCGCAGTCATTTTTCATTAAACGTGGGATTGCTTGTTTAATGCCCCAAGATGTTTAATAGGTGCCTTGTTTCGTTTCAAAGAATTTCATTTCATACGCACCGTCAGGCTTTTTTACTTTGAATACCCCACAAGACTGATTCGAACCTGAAAAGACCAACGTTTCGTTGGTATTCAGTGCAGCGGCTGAGTCTGTGGGAGCAGAATTTAAAAGGAGAGTCAGTTTGCAGTGCAGACACATCAGGCTTTAAGTAGTTGTTTCTTGGAAGTACAAATTTACACTTTCACAGTGCTTAACCAGCTGAACGCTAATATTATGAGAGCCATAGTGAAGCATTATTTTCGCATTTGACCACATCTTATGGTTTGAGGGACAAATTTTCCGACTTCGATTTCAGCAATTCCTTTGAAAACTCTTACAATTGAGAAGGTTTCAGATTTCAGCGAGAGGAAGAGCACGTAAAGGATAGAATTTGCTCCCTATTTACATTTATAGCCGCTTTAGTGGGGCATTAAAGGAATCGCATACACACAAAAGTCTGCATGTGACCAAAACATACGTGGCAAGTACAATATGCAGCAACCAATGCTGCCCAGTTCTCATTTACCTCTCACCTTGTGTCTACACGGCGGACATCAAGCAGTTCGAGCTGAAAATCTTGGTCATGTCTTTATAGAATGCGTGATTGCTCAAGTTTTCAGCATCAGCTACTTCGGATTCAAAGTCTGGCCACCTTAAAACCGAACTTCCGTTTACCATCCGGCGTTAATAACTCAGCCATACCTAATAACTAATGTATATCTCGTATAAACATTGCTTAGAGGCTCCAAAAAGTTCAAAAGCCAATATGCCAGCCGATGCATGTTTGCTTTCTGTTTTAGCTTGATATTCTTGTGTTTTTTTTAATATTGCATATGACTCAACAGTGGAAGAAAAACACGAAGTTTCATCTTGTCCCTTGTAGTAACGGCATCTCTATGAGCATCCTTTCGGCAGCGCTGACCGCTCATTTAGGCCATGTTTGTATATATTGCTTCTCCCCATATCCTCTCTTCCTGTCCCCTCACCTCTTTCATTTCATTTCTACATTCTGCCTGCTATCCTTTATTTCCGCTGCCCCAGCTCAGGTGCTTCAGTATCGATGGCAGATGCCGGGGCTAGCGAAAATCTTTTTCTTCCTTTCTGCTATAATTTTTATAAACAAACCACAACCACCACCACCACCTTCCACGAGACAATGGCTAATTCGAGCAATTGGGCTACCGTTGGGCGCATAGAAGGTTGGTAGATATCGTATGTTGTGGGCACGCATCGAAAACTGGGCGCCACTTAGCGCCTTGCAACGTACTCAGGGACGGTAGTACATAAAAATAAATCGACGAGATAGTCACTGTGATTTGCTGCAATCTGTGGAACTCCGAACAATGGTGTACCTTCCAGGCCTCTGACACGTGCGCGTGCACTTCGGGCCTCTGCGTTCTCCTCTAACCTTCTAAGATTAATTCTTTTGCACGTCCAACTGGTATTATTGTACAAGGTCAGGAATGTCGGCTATAAGCAGGAATGCTATTAGACAGCTGCTTATTCCGGTCACTCGACTATTCTTCGTTGGCCAGATAGTATGGTCCACAAGATTCGTTGTAATCTACTTCGACCTCTTGCTGCGCTCCTCTACAGTGGCACATGCAGAAGGAATATAGTTTGGTTACCTTTCATAGCCTCACCATGGTGCCACACTATACCTTCGTTCACCTTTCCCTCGGAACCCATTATACAAGGCTCATTGGCAGCTGAGCTGTTATCTGTCGCCTCATATGCAAGGTGTAGAAATAATCTCCAATTTTTTTTATGCAACGTTTCATTTTTTTCTTTTAGGAGAGTTTTTTTAAGTGCCGGCACACCTAACCATTTTCAAAATATATTAAAATGCACGGCCTCATGTTGGATTTCCTTGTGTTGAGGTGGGGCCTTTCTCTTCGATATTACGGTAATGCCTAGAGATGGGCTGCAAAACAAAGAAAAACTGTGCGTGTTTTTTTTTCGTACCTTGTCTACGAACTAGCATTACGTTGGTCATCGTTGTGTCGAATGCCCCAACCATGCGTTCCTCCTGCCTGTTAAAGAAAGAAGAGCAATGCCATTATGCTTTTAAATTCTTGGAGTTTTTGGCGCACAATAATAGCTTTCATAATAGCGTGCCTAGCAGTACATGTGATGAGCAAAGAGAGAGAAAGATAACGAAACAAAAGAATACTCGACAGAATACATACTAAGAAACTAATGGTATTTCGGTTATCAAAACCTGATATGCGTCAAAGGAGGCCGATGAAAGAGATAACGTAACAGCAAGCAAAACATAGTTGTCATGCATTGTAGAAATCTATGTGACAAAAAGCCATTGGTCCGGACGCGTAAGCAGCCAACGTAGAAAAATATCAAAACGCTCAAAGGAGAGATATCAAATTTTTGGCATCTGCAGTTGTTAGCTTGTTTCGTGTTATATGTTTGAGAAAATTTTAAAAAAATTGATTTTAATGCTCTTAGATTATTTCGGAATGGGGCAATATTTTGCTTTCTTAAGTGAAATAACACTGCTTGATCTTTGGTAACTGCAAAGTATCCATTGTTTTCCTCTTACCCGCGTTTAAACTTAAGTTCTGCCAAAGAACACAAAAATCCCTTCAGAGCCTCATCTTGCTCATGACCTTGCTGTCCTTTCATAGCTTAATTTTTGACAGTCACACCGAATTTTAAAACCAAGTGACAAAAATATATCTTACGCTTTGATTGAATCAATGTAGAATCTGGAGAAGTAAATGTTAGAATCATCTATATTCCGCATCATGTCCACTTTGCAGTGAGAAGACGTTTCTTCTGTAGTGTAAAATGTCCATATTCGCAAAGATGTATTGACGAACTGGAAAAAAAAAGGTTTATATGTAGAGACATTTTCAGTATAAGGGGTTTCAATACCGTATCAATATTCATGCCTAACCACAACAGTTGCTGGCGGTTTAGCATTGCTGCGCACGAAATATTGTTGAAAGCAGTTTTTCACCACCACCCCGTACATAAAAGCGTGATTTAGGTTTCCACTGATCCAGGCAGCCACAATGTGTGTATTCAACTTTTCCATTGTCAGTGCCATTTCTCCTAACGTACGCCAGCCCCCTGTGATCCATTTCTGCATTTCTGTAGCAATGGTGTCAGCACCGACGCATATTCTCCTAGTGTCTTTTTTTCTGCCGCAACGTTGTCCACGCCAGCGCATACAGCTAACATCTCTGTCACTACTGCCACATAGTGCAAATTGTGAATATTAGTTTCATAGTATTATCGGACAAAGAAGACATTGCGTAATGCACAGCACGACAGTGTGTTGCAGTTTAACCCGATGCATGTTCGGCAGCGGCGATCGCCAATTTACAAAGGTTCTAGGAAATGTAGTTCATGTAACGGTAACGCATTTTTAGTACAAAAAAAACACAGCGTTTAAGAAAAATCCAGCCGCAGCGTTGTGCTCTCGCACAGAGGCCTACGAATCTAATCTGTGCGGGCCGACGTGGGTTTGACTCCCAGTCTTTGATATTTATTCCATTCCTTCTAATCATTACTTTCATTTGGCACAAACCCCTAAACACAGCCCGCGTACAAACACCACATGCCTACATACATCCCAATATCGTTCTCCGGGCTTGCCTATTGGATTAATGCTTTCACACTAATAAAGATAATATGATATTGGCATCACACGGAGAGCTGTGTGAAAGCTTTATAAAAAAAGAGTGAGGTAAAAGGAGCGGAGTAAGGGCGCTGACCGGAAGGAAAGGGGATTTTTAGCTGGACGGGGAAGGTATTTTATTATTACAATTACTGGCCGCAAGACTTCGGTGAAAAAGGGAAAGTGAAGAAAGGAAGTGTACGATTGTGGTGTAAAACCGAAACCTAGTGCTCGGGAAAAAAAAGAGAACATGGAGCATAAAATTGTTTAAAAGCTAACGGAAAAGAGAGCATGCAGAAAAGGAAGTTCAGAAGACTGGGAAGAGAGCAATAATTTTGGAAGCCCCAAAATACGCATGAAAGAAGACAAACGTTCCCTCCACGAAGGTGGGGTTTAACCTAACCTAACCAAACCGCTTTGTGCACAAGGTTAATAGAAGGAAGGTGAAAATAATTTGTTAATTGAGCCAGCCACGAACTGATCCTGGCCATGCGATACATATAAGCCTGGCGGATAGAGATGTTATAGAATAAAAGTACCTATCCACAACATGCAACGGATTATTCAAGGTTGCTGCCCGTGCTTCCATTCCTTCTTTTTTTCTACTTTTCTCGAGTGGTCACAAAGCCAATTGCTAAAGCACCTATTCTTTCTCCTCAATTTTGGATTTTCATAGGTGCTAAACTGAATTACGAATGAACCGCTACTGTTGCTCAGTGGTTATTGCACTCGGCTGCTGACTCGATAGACTCGAGTTCAATCCGAATCACGGCGGTCGAATTTCGATGGAGGCTAAATTCTAAGATACCCGTGTACTGTGCTATGTCAGTGCACGTTAAAAAATTCCAGGTGGTCGAAATTTCCGGGGCCCTTCACTACGGCGTCCCTGAGAGCCTGAGTCGCTTTGAAACGTAAAACCCCCGTAAAGCGTAAACAGAAATACAAGTACATTGAAGGGGATTCATTTTGCGGGCAGTTGGTCGATTGGTAATTGCTGACAATATATTTTCGGAAGGCGCTAAGACGGTTTCATGCGGAAAAAAATGAGATTAACGTCAGGGTGCCTATTTTTTTTTCCTTCATCTAATGAAACATACCGTGAATGTCCGCGACACACGCTGTTTTGGAATGTTACATTTAGGCTCCCTTGGGCGAAATATGATGTTTTTAAATTATATGCGGATAGTCATTGTTTCTCAAGAGCAAAAAAATATTACAGCAGGATCTCTCTAACGTCCAACATGTAAGTAGCAGCCTAATTCTATTGATCGCAACGTTTAAATAAAAAGCTGTACAGATTTATAAAGGAAAGCGTGCAATCCGTTGTTGGCTCAAAGTAGTTTTCTGGGCTTTCGTTTCTCGGTGCCTTGAAAACAGCGCATGTTTTTCTTTTTTTTTACTGCCAGCCCCGCCTGTCGAAAGGCGCCGAGCGCGATCTTCGGCCTTCTATGGAATTACCTTCTTGGCTTCATTCTCCCCGTTCTCTCGGGTGATGATGGTGCACTAGCGCCAACATTCAGATCGCGCTCATTTCTTCCCCTCCACATATTCACAAGATGTGCTCAGGCAGTGTGGGGAGAGGCATAGAGGCAAACCTTGTCCGTGTTTCCTTGCTTCCGTCCCGTTCTTCTTTTGCGCTGGTCTTCTGCGCTGCTTTTGCGCTGGTGTGCTGTGCGATGTCAGCGCACGTTAAAGATCCCCAGGTGGTCGAAATTATTCCGGAGCCCTCCACTACCGCACCTCTACCTTCCTTTCTTCTTTCACTCCCTCCTTTAAACCTTCCCTTACGGCGCGGTTCAGGTGTCCAAAGATATATGAGACAGATACTGCCCCATTTCCTTTCCTCAAAAACCAATTATTATTATTGTTATTAAGAGGACAGACGGACCGGGTGCACCGAAGACCGGTGGATGAGGTTCCGCCTTCCTTTACGGAACATATTCTCTCTGACGCGCGTCCACATTCACGTCCACATGCAGGGAAGCCACCGGTTGGCAGCCCCCGAAAATCCGTGTCGCGTTCTGTCTGCTCCCTAGCTTGTTCTTCGCGGCCCCACTGTGGGCATAAGTGCAGTGTCTAGGCCTAGAGAACTAAGTCGCGGAAAACGTAGAATCCCCCACGTAATGAGATTGACCAAATGGGTCCGTATCTCAACATTGATGTTCTTCTCAAATCGGCCTCTGCCAGATGATTATGACGCATTGACTTTTTAATATTCGAATAACATGGAGAACAGTTGTTCAGAAAAAAAATTTGTGTATAAACGTATTGACACTTAAGACACTAATTTTAAAGACAAAATTTATGAGTTTAGAAGGGTTTCTTTTAGTATATACTCGTGTCTCTAATGGTGCACATTAAAATGCACGAATGCGTTCAGTTACGGAAATTGATTTGCTCCTGTTTATTGCAGTTAGGATCCTTCTTTTATAGCTACGCTCTTCACTTATTTAGACACTACAGGCACAGAACTTAATACCTATATAGGCTTGCAGGTTATCGAAACGCGATTCAGATTGCCGCTGCAGCGTGAGAAAATTGACTCGCAGACCGGCGAAACCAACATGGCGTGAAAACGGAGAGCTCACAGACACGTGGCGAGCGCACGTCACACACTAGCACGGGCGTGACGTTTTCCTTTTGCAATGCTTAGCTGGGAGCAGCAAGAGGTAGCGGCGTCGTCCTCGTACATGCACGCCACAGCTCCTATACCGCAAAACTTCATTCTGCACACGACTGCCGTTTGCAGAAAGAAGCAACTAGATTGTTCCAGCCGCGCTGATTCAAGTGTGGCATAATAAAGCCAATATACATCCGACACCCTGCCCTCAGTTACACAACACTCCGAGCTGCATCATGAATTATCAACTCAAATGTCCCTGTGCTTCAATTTATCACATTTCTCACTATTGGATATTTGTTTAATACGAGAATCGTCGAAGACGAGGAGCCTAGACACCTGTCCTTTCTGTCAACGATCAGGCTGATGTCAGCAACAAGCTGTATTCGTTGGTAACTACTGGCTTTAGCTTTTCGTTGTGCTCTATATTGGGCGTTTGCGGCAGTTTTAAGCTTTGTTTATTGCCTTTCCGAGTATTTATATTTCATCCTAGTCGCCTGATTTCATAATAATCTGTTATCCTTCTGTAAAGTAAATTTCATGCGTAACGCCATGACGCTGATCATCAAATCACTGATTCCATAAATTAAGGAACTTGTACGCTCTGTCGCGAAAATATGGGATCGCAGTGGATGCTCTCTACAGCAGCAACGTTTCTATTACGCTTCCGTTAGGATGTGTTTATCTCTGCCGCCCCTGGACACATACTTATGGGTCCTGTTGCCGTCCAGATTAGTCTCACTTCGCAGCCCGAAAGAGGTCTTTGCAACGTCTGACTTTAGCGCATTTGCCCATCACGCCGTGACGCATATGTTCAGCCATGCCGCCAGGCAAACATCTAACGCCTCTGAATACCATCCTCCTGTAAAGTGCACAGTGCTACACGATCTGTAGCACAGAAGTTGCTACCTGCACGTACTGTGCCGTGAGAGGCTCTGTGTGAAGGTACTCTGCACAATGTGTAGGAAGATGCCGCAGTGAGCGCGATTCGTCGTACGTGTCGCGAAGCCACACTTCAGCACAGTGCTTCCACCGGGGGCCCCACGAATATGCTAATAGTTTCAGCATGTCCCAGGCAAAGTTCATTCGTTTCTTCTACGAGAGCAGATGCCTATTTCTTAAAATGTCAGCATGACTCCTCAAAAATTGCGTTCGCTTTACTTTGGGGAGACGTTATTTTGATCCTATCCTCAGCAGTCGCGTAGCTGAAACCGGTTCCATTTCACGCTGGCAGCAGCCAATAGAGAAAGAACAGGAAGAAAATGCAGACACGCCATGCAGGCAAGAGAAGTGTAAAAACGAGAAAACTGAGTCTGAAGTTGGAGTAATATCGCAAAAAACTGAAGGCAGAAAAGAAGGACGATTCGTAGAGAGGGCTGCGCTGCCAAGTTTAGGCACCGTAAGAGTAGAACTGAAAAACAGTCTATGCCTCACGATTAATGGCCGATTTCCCAGTGAACGCACGCGCCATCTTTTGTTAGGCAAACAACAAAATATATCAGGCAGGGAAGGTAAAGAAGGTTGTGCAGCACTGAGAGTGCCGCTGGTGACGACGCGAAGATGGCGGGTCTCACACTGCCGTCTTGAGCAAGGTGCACGCTACCAACGCCGCGGAGCAGCTAGACCACAAGAGTAGTCAGTGCGAAGCACCTGCCTCCACAGGTTAAATTCGCGGCCAATGTGGCAGTCTCGAAATGTTTAACTAAGTAGAAGCCTATTTTAGCCACTTCTTGCGGTTAGCTTGTGTGACAGATGTCGGAATGATAACACACATCCAGTTGCTCATGCCGCGCGTGTTTGCATATATGAATGTCGTCTTATTTTTCTATTTGTTCCGCGCTTCAGCAGGCAGTAGGTTAGGCAAATCAGATATGCTTATTCTCTGCGTTGGTTTGAATGATTTATATTCTCTGAAGTCATTTGAATGAAAAACAGGAGCGTCATAATGCTCTCGACATGATGCTCCCTCAGGAAAAAAGCAGTTCTTTTATTACAACATAGATCAGATCAAATTTCATGTGCCTGCTATTCTTAACAGCTCGTACCTGCATGTTACGAGGGTATATACACGTCATTTTGCTCTATTTGCTCCACAGAGGAGATCAAATTCTCGCCTATACCTGGGACGCAAGTTTTTGTTATGTTCACAAAAAAAAAACTGCATCTGACTAGTTTCTGTGCCCGTTATTGCAAGGAGGTGGTGAAAACTCATATACGTTTTCGCATTCTATTATTTTATTTGCTTCTTTGTTGATAATCTCACCTAATTTCTAAAGTATCTGCCCATATTTCAAAGGAATTCAAAAGGTATTTGTCATTTTGATCGGTGTGTATTTTTTTTTCCTAAATGTACCCAAGCGCTAATCAACTGCCTCGTATCTCTGTCGCGTAACGAGAAATGTGGCCAGTTAGCCGCTAATGTACGTCCTTCTTAACACTGCAGCAAATATACTGCAGGAAGCTAAGCAAATTTTAAGTAGGTTAATTGTCCCTTGACGGGGACTAACGATATCCGAAAGTGAGAGCAGGAGTTTATCTTTGAAAGTGTGAACCAGACTTTTTTTTTAAATTAAGGAAAGTGTCAAGTCCACTATTTTTGCAAAGCATATGTATATATAATTGCAAATATTATATTAAATATTAAAGCAATGGCCTTTTTATGTACTAACAGGGCCAAATTTGAGATCTTGAGATAGTCTCGAAAGATGCAAGCAAAGATAGACCATTTAACTGTTATAAAGTAATCTACGGGAGCTAGAATCATCTCGCAATATTTTTTTTAGATAATAAAGTCGTTTTCTCAAACGCAGAAGCATGAAGTCTAGCTTAGTGCTTTGGATGGTGCACTGACCCAGCTCTAAACGTCCATTGTATAAGAATTCGTCAGAATGTTTCTTTTAATCAGATTGAAAGAATATTGGAAATCCAAAATATAAATTGTACTGAGCTAAAGGTATTGTGCTTAAAAACATTTTCATGTTTGTTTTCTTTGTGAGCTGGCACAAGCGCGGAAGGAGCATACTATTGAAGAATGCAAAACAAATTTTAGATATACGTCACCTTCTTGACATCGGGCACACCACTGTCTTCCGAATGATCCTTTTCAGGCCGTACAACGCTGGCGAAAACTGCGAAAAGCAGGAGCGAAAAGCTTGCTCTCCTCATAGTGCTCTCTCTTTAGCAGCGCCCTGTGTCGTTTTAGCATGACCTGTTATTTATAGCTGCGTTTAAAAAGAGAGCGAGAGTAGTCACTTTTTTGTGTTGCAAAAGGGCTCGAGTGCGTATTAAAGATATGCTGAACATTTTCTACCATACCCTCAGGCTGTCGCTCTTCAGTCAGGCTTCCACTTCGTATATCTCTTACTTCCCGTCAGGAAGAAATGCACGCCATGGAGTGCGTCACGTCTTACGCGCACGCAGGCACACATGTACACACATATAATTGCATATTTGCTGTTTATACTGATTTAACTATTTATTTATTTATTGGATTAGCCGAGAAACCCGAGCTGGCATTACATAGGAAAAAAAGGCGAGGGGGGGGGGGATATAACACACTCTTAGAATACCGAGAACAGGAACAAACCAAGCATAAATTTAGAGAATTCGAACATGAAACAAAATCGTCATGGCAAATGACATGTTCTCCTGCTACAGCATTCGCTGGATCAGTAAGCCCTTTATGCTACGAACAAATGTCATGCGGTCAATGATGGATGCCGTCTTTTCAGAAAGCAAGGTCCAGCAGCGAATGGCGACAAGAAACGGTGAGTGAATGAAATGAGGCGCACGTTACGAACCAATACACGTACTTGTCACAAACGGGGTCGGGCCGCCGCCTTCTTGCTCGACTGCTTATCCTACACGCCACTCCCATGGAAGACAGGTTTGCATTCCCAGAACTGTGGAGACGCGCCCTCCATGTGCGACCTCTTCCAGCCAACATGTCACACGAAGGCCATAATGCTCTGCGCCTGGTACGAGCGGAAGCCCTAGCCGGACACTATGACAACAAAACAGGTGTATACTACGTGGGGCCCTCGGGACGTCACAGGGTGATTGTACATGTTCGCGGTAGTTCACAACAGCAACGCAGTTAACAGCCTCACCTTCAGAGCCCGCAGTGCAAAACAGGCAGAAGAGGTCGCGATTTCTCTGGCCGCCGCCTCACGTTCCGATTCAAAATACATAATCACCGACTCGCGAGAGGCCTGTGGGAACGTCGAGCAAGGCTGAACTCCCTTCCTATCCTATCGAATCTACGAAAATTGCATCCGGGATACGGACCCCACACACCGTTATATGATATGGGCCCCTGCTCATCAGGTGTTCGCAGGAAACGAGGCAGCAGACGCAGCCGCCCACGTGCTCTCTCACCGAGCTGTTTTCTTCTCCTAACCTGATCAGGAACCCGATTTTAATCCGGCCTATACCTTCAAAGATGTTACAACCTACTTTCAAGATAGTCATCACCTTTACCCTCGTCTATGTAAACGCCTCAAGAAGGCGGATGAGCGGCTCCTTCGCCGCCTTCTCACCAATACATTGCTGTGACCGGCAGGACTATAACATTTTGACCCCTCCTTTAGCGGCAGCTGCCTGCCGCTAAAGGAGGGGTTGTCGTCTGACGCTTTTCACATAGTGTGCGCCTGCTCCTCCAACCCGCCTATTCCCACTATCCCCAACCCTACCCGGGGCGACTGGGATGCTACCCTGCTCGGCTGCCACGATTTACAGGTCCAACAAGCCTCAGTCAAGCGCGCCCGGGTGGCGGCCACCACTACTGCGGTCCAGAACTGTGGACCTCCACCTAGTTCTTGTAAGGACCGGTCCCTTGCGGGCTGATCCAAACCTACCACCTGTCCTTTCCTAATAAATATTTTCACCACCCACTCCCACGAACCTTACTGCCGGCTCCCTCCAAGTAAGGATGGAACGAACTCCTCAGAGGGCCAGACGAGACCATCTAACTGGCACTTGTTTCGTGGGCTCAGTAAGTCGGCCCCTCCGGGGATGACCCCTGTTGTCGGCACTAGCCTAGCCACTGCATGTGGCTAGGCCGAGAACGCGCCCGGCTGCGCGATCGCATGAGGAACGCTGAGCGTGTCGCGAGAGCTCGTTCTGGGCCCGGACCAGTGTTCGCCTGCCCGGGCAATAAACCGGTCGCTGGTCGTGGTGCTTCTGTGATGTCCGCCCGGCGTGACGTTCAGACAGACGAGTAGTGCCTCTTCTTATGGCAGGCCTTGCACACCTGAGACCGCGCTGGGCAGATTGCACGTTGGTGTCGGTCTTTTCCGTACAAGCGACACGGTTTCGAGACGTAGTCGTCTGGTGGACGTGGATATGGCCTTGACGCCAAGTGCGATCGGCCATCGTTGGTATGAGTGGCCTTTGCATGATGCCCGGGTTGCTGCTTGCCTGATGCAACCTTGTCAGGGTAAAGCCATGCTTGCTGTTGACGGACGCTCTCAGATTGTGTGATGGACTCCGACGCCTTCTGAAGGATAAGTTCTGCGTCAAGTTGTTGCCTTGCTGACATTTGATGATCTTAAGGCCCGACGACGGAAGGTACCGTACACACAGTTGTTAGAAAGTGTGCGAAGAGCAGTGACAAATTCTTCCACGGACTTGCCGTCCTCTTGAAACATGTGTTGAAACGAGCCGTTTCAAAGGTAAAGTTTCGCCGCGGAATGAGGCACCCGTCGAACCTGCTTCAAGACAACTTCTATGTTCTGCTCGTGCTCTCCTGAGAGCTGGAAGGTCGCGAAGACGTCCTCGGCTTGGTCGCCCATCAAGTAGAGAAGTGCGTCGACTTGGTGTGATCACGGTTTGGCAGAAAGACCGGAAGCCGTGTAGAAACGCTCGAATTGATTCTTCCACTTCGATCACTCGGCAGGAGACGTGAAGCAGAAGGTCTCGGGAGGCTGGATGTTGAAGGACGCCATGTTTAGCCACGTAGTCTGAGCCGCAGATGCTGCTTTGACGTGTACCGCCTTAAGCGAAGTAGCCGGTGATCGAATGGCCGCGGGCAGGATTGGCTCACCGTAGAGATCGGGATACTTCTTACACCATGCTGAGTTAAGGAAAGCAGGACCAGCGGCCGGTTTATTGGCTCGCCTGCCCTCAATTCCGCCATAATACGCTAATAAAGTTATTTCTCTCTCTCTCTCTCTCTCTGCTATGACACCTCTTTCTTTCTCTTTTCTTTCACTTTTTCTTCCCTGCCTTCGTCACGCCGAAGCTGAGATCTCGACCGTGATGTGGGGCAGTTGCTTCACCATTTCTGTTCCTTAAAAATGGTTCTGCATATTTTTGAATGGCATGACTACAAGCGAAATTAATTTCTAGACACTGATCGCGCGTGTGCGTGGACTAAGGAGTCCTTGAGACAATGGGGAGTAATGGCCCCTTTATAAAAGGCCTCTGCCTGAGATGACACGTGGACTGGGATATCTGTTCCTAAATGCGGCGTAGCCGCCCCAGCGAACAAATTTTGAAACGCCCGTCCCTCACGTCTGTGCATTTTCCTTGTCACTTTTCCTTCAGACCTTCCAACCTATATTTCTAAGCATAATAAATATTTCCCACTGCTACTTCCTTCAGCAATACCAACACAGTAATGGCTATGTTTTGAATCTGGGATATCACGGTGGAGTAGAGCGGAAAAATTAAAAAATGAGAATTGGTTTTTGAGGAAAGGAAATGGTGCAGTAACTGTCAGACATATCGCGGTGGACACCTGATCCGGTCATAAAGCAAGGGGTAACGGAGGTAGTGACAGAAGAAAGGAAGAAAGAGAAGCCGTGGTGGGGGTCTCCGGAATAATTTCATCCACATGGGTGGGCGAGGACTGACATCGGACCGCACATGGGCGCCTTTTGTGTTTCGCCTCCATCGAAACGTGGCCGCCTCGGTTGGATTAGAACTCGGGTACTCAAGTTCAGTAGACGAGCGCCTTAACTACTGAGCAACAAACTTCATTGATGAGAAAGAGGGAGGGTGTTTAGCGATCGCTGGCGGTTGCTGAGTCACTCAGGAGATGAACTGCAAATAATGATCTTTGAGTTAGACAGACAGAGCAGTACGGTGGGTCTAAAAATTACCATGGAGAAAAGCAAAGTAATGTTCAACAGTCTAGCAAGAGAACAGCAATTCACAATTGACAATGAGGTGCTGGAAGTTGTAAAGGAATACGTTTACTTAGGGCTGGTAGTGACAGCTGATCCGGATCATGAGAGGGAAATAACTAGAAGGAATAGAATGCGGTGGAGAGCATATGACAGGTTCTCTAAGATCATAAATAGCAGGTTACCAATATCCCTCAAGGAAAAAGTGTACAGCAGCTGTATCATAACGGTACTCACCGCGGAGGCTAACTAAAAGGGTTCCGCTTAAATTAAGGACAGCACAGCGAGCCATGCAAAGGAAAATGATAGGTGTAACGTTAAGAGACCGGAAGCGGGCAGAGTGGGTGAGGGAACAAACGCGTGTTAGGGACATCCTAGTCGACATCAAGAAGAAGAAATGGGCTTGGGCAGGGCATGTACTGCGAAGACAAGATAAGCGCTGGTCCTTAAGGGTAACGGAGTGGATTCCAAGAGAAGGCAAGTGCACAGAGCCCGCAGAAGGTTAGGTAGGCGGATGAGATTAGGAAGTTTGCAGGCATAGGCTGGGCGCAGCTGGCAAAGGAAAGGGTTAATTGGAGAAACATAGGACAGGCCTTTGCCCTGCAGTGGGTGTAGTCAGGCTGATGATGATGGTGACGGCTGTTGCTCAGATGCCGTGGAGACTTCTGGCTCTGCCGGCTCACTCGATGGCCTTGATTTGCGTGTTCTGGTCCTCCGCGATCCATAGCAGATCCCAGGCTTCCTGTGACAGATCTGGAAAAGACCTGGAAAAATAATGGTGTGTGGCGCCTACAGGCTCATATCATCGGACATTTAAGGTGCACTTCTCCCCAAAAATGCGCGCAGACAGGACTTCTTCCGTCAATAAATTTACCAAAGCAGTGCGGTTTACAGTAAGTGTCTGTATTTGAATCCGCACAGTATCAGTCTCTGACCTTTCTTTCTTTCCTTCTCTTTCTTTCTTTCCTCCTTTCTGTTTTTGTCTCTTTCTTTCTAGCTTTCCTTCTTTTATTCCGTATTTTCTCTCTCTTTCTTTGTTTCTTTTTTATTTTTTTCCTACAGCGAAACTTCAGTAATTTATTTGCTTGTGGCATAGTTCTTCGGGTTAGTTTGCTTCTTGTGATCTCATTTTTGGTTGTGAGTGGCTCTTCCAGTGTATCCTGGCTGTGAGGGGTGGGGGGCACCTGCTCAGTCGGCGAGTACTCGAGCCTGCCGATATGTTGCCTAATTCCCAGGCTTCCCCTTTTGGGCCGAGGTCCAAAATATTTCGACCCCTTTGACAACCATTCCCTTTTCGTGTGCCACCAATAAGTACGGCGCTTCTCTAGAGGTCCTTCCTCTACAAAAATGCTAAAAGCTTTCGACGGAGCGATTCCGCCGTCACCGCAAGTTTGACCTTGAACGTTCTTGCTGCGCAGCTTCCATAGCAACACATCACATGACTTCGCCGCGCCGCCGAGCCGAGTCTTCGCTGTCGCTGTGCCGGGACGCAGCAGCAGCGCAACGGTTACTGCCTGGCCACGTTATATAGCCGAGCAGACATCGCTTGGAATCTTTATCGTTGAGTGTGTTCCGCAGACTGGATAGGCAGCGCGCCCACCATGCCATCATAGAAGGTGGCAGAAGTAATGGTTGATCGCGAGACGTTGGTCGCCCAATGAACGCTCCTGCCTATAGGCAAAATATTGCTGCAGTGACGAGTGTCTGCCACAAAGGTTTCGCAGTTAAAGTATGCAGCCCACATCGATACGTCGATACATCGAATACGATTCCTAATTGTTCTTTATATCGCCACTGTGTTGTCCTGGAGAGGATTGTCCTCTGTCCCCGGACGCTTTAGTGCCAGAAGAAACAGCCATAGCAGGTACAATTGGGGTGACTAACGCAACTACCATGATTAGCACTGCAGAGCTTGCTATAGAAACACAGGCTATGGATTAGGTCAGCTAATCAAGGATATACAATAGGAAAGCTCTCAGCGATCATTGCGTTTATTGGCGCTGGCGTTGACAACGTTGTAGACTCCGATGATTTTGAGGAAAGGAGAGGCGTTTAACTTGCTGCCTGGCTCAGTGGACATCTTAATCGCGCTTCCAGGCACGTGGCGGTGGTGACAGAGATGTAGGTTGCACGCATTAGCGCTGACACCGTTGCATCAGACACGCCGCACTGCAGCAATAGGCCGTCGCGTTTGTCTGGTGGCCAACCTCTCGCAATCAACCATAAATTTAACGTACTTTTTACGACGGAGGCGAAACGCAAAGGCACCCGTGTGCTGTGCGATGTCAGTGCACGTTAAAGATCCCCAGGTGGTCAAAATTATTCCGCAGCCCTCAGCTACGGCATCTCTTTCACCCTTTCTTCTCTTAGCCCCCCTTTGTCCCTTCCCTTACGGCGCGGGTAAGGTGTCCACTGAGATGTGAGACATGCTGCCCCGTTTTCTTTCCCAACAGCCAATTCAATTCAACTGCCACCTGCCAGGGTGGCAGGGTGGGCGCGCTGCCTATTCAGTGTGCGGAACGCACTCAACGTTGCAGACGCCAAGCCGCGTCTACTTCTCAGATACACCACAGCTTTCGCTTTCTAACAAGGTTCAGCAGTAGTTGTAGAAATATTAATAATAATTGGTTTCTCGCAAAGAAAATGGCGCAGTATCTGTCTCCTATAACGTTGCACATCTAAACCGCGCCGTAAAGGAAGGGATAAAGCAGGGTGTGAACGAAGAATGGAAGAAAAAGGTGCGCGTAGTGGAGGGCTCCGGAATAATTTCGACCACCTGGGGATCTTTAACGTGCACTGACATCGCACAGCAGGCGGATGCTTTAGCGTTTTTCCTCCATAAAAAACGCAGCCGCCGCGATCGTGTTCGCACCCGGGAGCTACGGATCAGTAGCCGAGCGTCCTAACCACTGAGCCACCGCAGCGGGTGAAAAAAATATTGAAAATTGGTTTTCAGGGAAAAGAAATGGCGCAGTATCTGTCTCACATCTCGGTGAATACCTGAACCGCTCCGTACGAGAAGGGATAAAGGAGGGGCTGAGAGAAGAAAGGAAGAAAGAGGTGCCGTAGAAAAAGTTCCGCCATCCGGGGATCTTTAAGGTGCACTCACATCGCACAGCACGCGGCCGCCTTTCCGTTTCGGCTCCATTTAAACGCGGCCGCCGCGGCCGGGATCGGACCCCGGTACTCCGGATCAGTAGCCGAGCGCCCTAACCATTGAGCCACCGCGCCGGGTAGTAGTTAAAGCGCAGCAAATTTTTTTTCCACTGTCTCGCCTCATCTTATGAGCTCCTTTATTAGGGGTTTATGCAAAACATGCGGCGGCAGCATTTCGATGGAGGCGAAGCGCGATAGGAGCCAGCGTGTTGTGCGGTTGCAGTGGACGTTAAGGATCCCCATGTGGCAGAAATCACTTTGCAGCCCTTCACTACGGCAGTCCATTTTCTCTTTCGTCCTTCACTCGGAACTTCGCTCTCTTAGTGAGGGGCTGAGGTGTCCGCCCGGAAATCGGAGTTATTGGGCGTATCGTTTCATGATAAACAATCTTACAATACCTTGATCTTAGCCAACAGGCCGAGAAATAGGTGCCGTAGTAGTGGGGGGCTCCTGAATAACTTAGACCACCTGGCCACCTTTAACGTACACTGACAGGGCACAGATCTTTCCATGACTCGGGAGCAGCCGAAGCTTCATCGGTCAACAGTGTTTAACTCATGCTTAGCTGAGACAGCAGCGTAGCAGGGGGTGGCAGAAGGTTAGGTGGGCAGATGAGAATAAGAAGTTTGCAGCCAAAGGGTAGATGCCGCTGGCAAAGGACAGGGTTAATTGGAGCAACATGGGAGAGGCCTTTGCCCTGCAGTGAGTGTAGTAAGGCTAATGATGGTGATTAGCTGAGACAGCAGAGAGCTTGTAAGGCAGCCCATACAGCAGAACACTTGTGCTGCATATCAAAAACTTCTTTCTGATAAGGTGACGCAGGGATAACAGCGGCTGCCAGGCTAAATGGACTGCGCTTCACTGACCGAGCCGGAATTCAAAAACCAGGATATAAAATCATGAGTGCGGACTCTTTGCTGTGAACTCAGGGCTGTTAAAAACGAAGTTAGAACAAAAGGAAGCGAATTCCGATCAGGTCACGCATGTGGCAAGCGCAGGTTTTAGCGCCAAATGAATTGTTGCAAAAGTGAATTTTCGGGCCGAAGCTGCATGATAAGAGTGAAAAACCTGGAAGTGTGCAACTGCACCCATATCTCGTTTTTCAGCGGAAAAAAGTCAGCGTGAGCAGGACGCAGCTTGCTGAGAATTCCAGACCTGGAAGTTACAGAACAACGGAAACGCGAGCAGTGGTAAACAGCACTGGTAAAAGCAAGGGTAAATCAGGCGACATTTTGAAAGTGTTTCTGCTAGTACCAAAACGCGAAAGACGTCGCCTAAAGTGCGTTAAAGGTTACTAAGCCATAAATTGAGGATAAAGGCGCGTCTAACTTATGCGAAGCCGTATTGTCACCAATAGCCACATATCAGTCCTAAATTAACATCAGCCTCGCAGCAAGCAGACAACAGAATGACTCATTTTTCCAAACATTTTTGGTCGGTCAGTAATTTTTTGCTGTGCTGGCGCTTTCAAACAACTTCCATCGTGTGTAAAGGTCGGACAGAATCCTTTGTAAGTGAATAACGCTTTAACTCCGTCACCTTTCCTCATACGCAGGCCGCTGAAAGATAGCCAGAGCACGACCCTCATGAGCGCGGCTGAAGGGCTGTTTCTCTGAATGCGGGAAAAGGTGAATTGAGTCCATTACCTCTGCGCAGCCATTTAACGGGGCTTTTTATTTTTTGCAGCGTGGTAAGAGCAGCTACTCCCAGTTCTGAAGTGTTGTTTGAAAATTCCCATGAGCTTTTTATCTGCATTCGCCAGACACGATTCAAATTACGTTTTAGCAGGCTTGGTCGCATTTTATTTTCTCTTTTTTAGATTGTCGTCCGGTACGATTGTATGTCTCTATTAGATATAATTCGTGAATGTCGGTCTGGCTACCACATGTTACTGACACCCAGTTGTTTAGCTGAGTGCCTGGCATAGCTCAGATGTTTTACTTTAAAAGGTCTTCTCCTTACTGTTTTTTTTTTCAAACTGTTAAAGTGTCTGAGGTGCAGATGTGAGTTTTTTCCTTGCGAGATCTGGCCGACTGTATAAAGAAAAAATAACCAAACAGAGAGGGCCATCTAAAATTCGCATCATAATATACCTTTCGCGACCTCGGATCGAACTAAGACGAAACTTGATGATCATAATTACGAAGCTTGATTTATTTTCTTCGTAATAAAGTAAACATTGTAGGTTTCGGCATAAACTCAAAAGGGAGGAAGAAGAAACGCCAAGCTAGCCTGAACAAGTAAGACACAACATAACAAGGCAGACACGCGTACGCACACTGCAGGAGGCAGACAATGCCGAAAAGGTGTCAAAAGAGGGCACGAGCCGTGATTTCCATCAGCTTAGACACAGATATCTCCTGAGTAATCAGGTACCAAAAAGGGTCGCTTGCATCCAAAATAGCATGTCTAGAGCAGCTACAGATAACTGTGCCGCAGAGAACTAACTCAAGCATGCGAACTCTAAATCCACCGCCTCCCTCCAAATTGCTCTCCAGTGGATCCTTAAAAAATAGAGTTACTCTGAAAATGAAAATATAGATTCCTTTTATATTAGGAGCATCATGAGATCAGCTCTGACAGTGGGCAAAAAATGTCCCTTTTGAACATTTTCGGGCATGGCTTGCGAGGAATTTACCACGCTCATAAAAACTTCTCATATGCTCTCATGTTGAATCATAAACAGCAAGTTATAGGCTGGCGGAAACGCGTGTGAGTCACGGAAACGCGTGTCAGTGTCAAGGAGAATATTCGTGTCGGAAACGCTGGTGTGATATTCTCGTGCACAAGTGGATGGCACTAATAACTTGCAACTTGAAACAATCTATCCCACAAATTTACAAACTATTCCAAGCCCACCAGTTTTCCCGGGCCTGAAAATACTATTGCGCATCATTGATGAAATGGATAAATCGGTCATTAATTTCAGGAACACTTAGTGAATTCTGCGAAAATTAACACGTGAAATTTCCAATATCCAAAACATAGTTTGATTCTTAATAACCGGTTGCGATCGGTGGCCTTCCCAGAGATGGTGTGTTTTCTTTATATAAAGTACACAGTTTTGTGGCAATTACTGGAATTCCAAGGTAACTTTGGCGTCAGATGTAGTGATAACTTCGCACCAAAGCGCGAAATTTCGCACCAAAGCGCGAAATTTTTATTAACTCCTCTGCGGAACGCTCTTAGCTCTTTCTAACTGAAAACCAGCAGCGCATGCATGCACCTTTGCTCAGTTTCAATGTTCTTCTCTTGTTCTTATTTCTGTTCACAAGTTTACGCTTCACTTGATGGTGAGCGAAATTTTGTGCCACCAACGTGTCTGCTCTTAGCGAACACTCATACGTTTGGAATATGCTTCTGGGTATTTATAATGTACTTTAAACATATTTTGTATACGTGAATGTACTAAAATTATGGCGGAAATAGGTTCCTTAAAATCTATGCTTGGTAATCGAAATATATTTATATGATTTTCCAAAAATACGTCACTTGAAGCGTGCTTCGAGCACGTTTCAAATACGTGAAAAATAAAAATGCGGTTTTAGCACATTATCAGTATATTATTAGAGTAGTTTTGTAAATATGAAATTAATTCGTCTGAAGAATAGTCCAATTTTAACAAACAGGGACTTGAGTTTAGTTGAGTGGATGTGAGCTGTTGTAAGCTAAAGGTTGGATTTGCCTTGCTTATTCTGCAGGCAATTGCTCCACCGTAACGTCAATTATATGTCAATAATGACCTTAAACCTGTCGGATCTGCCCCGCTGGCGCAGTCACTTATAATAGTACATATTCCACTCTCGCTGTCACCATCTATGCACACATTCACTCGCAGCTGAACAAAGTCCACTCCAGAAGTCACCATCTATGCACATATTCAGTCACAGTAAAACATAGTTCATTGCAATGCCACCATCCATGCACCCATTCACTCACATTATAACATAGTGCACTCCAGAAGACACCATCTACGCACACATTCAATCACAGTATAACATAGTGTACTCCAGAAGACACCATCTACGCTACACATTCAATCACAGGAGACCATAGTCCGTTCCTGCTGTCACCATTTAGAGACAAGATCAGTGTCCAGCAGAAATGTTAAAAGAAAGCGTGCAGCCTCCCTTCTGCATGTCTGGTTTCCACTCGAGTAGACAATGTCCTGCACTGTGCTGTGAAGGGCGGCTGTTTTCTTGAAGGAAGCGAACATCACATACCTTTCCGCGTTGTACTCTGGGCAGTACATAATATAATGTTCGATATCCCCGCACCCACCACATAAAGAACATAGCGGAGACGGTGCCATGCCCGTCGTATGCATCCAGGCTTAAGTACGAGCAGAGTCCGTGCGAATTCGATTTAGTACAGTGGCCTGGGATCTTCTCAGTCCCATGGTCACACAAGGCTTGTGGGGCGCACTCCGCAGGGTACTCAAATGATCGAGCACAACAAACGGGCAGTGCTTTTAATCAAGTTTAAAGCACAGTTTTAGATGCCGTAGAACAACCTAGTACTCAAAGCTGCGTATCGAACAATGACCGTTGCATGTTGGCTATGTATACTTCGGTTATAACGAATGAGCTGTCCGCGTAAACTTATTTTCTGCACATTTCAAGCTACCGTTGAGCAGTTAGTGCTCGAAATCGAGTTTCCATAAATGACATGTTGGCAATGTATTTAAAGTGTAGTTTCGTGAATACGAAATTTATTTGTGCATAGTGTACTCAATTCCAAGAAATCGGTAGGCCGCGTCAGCATATTTGCAGCACACTTCAAGCTGCCTTGGAGCAGCGTAGTGCTCGAAAGCACGCTTCCTGGAACAGTGGAAACTCCCGTTTCAGTCGTCCATTCGTTTATGTTAACGTATAGCAGAAAGGCAATCACCACTTATTTAAATTACGTGTGGACAGCGTGATAGCATTATACTGGCAATGACGCCATGCGCGCCTCTGGGCCCGAACATGCAAGCGAAAGGGGCCCCGACTGGCAAGGCCAACAGGCTCCCATAGACGCCCATGTATTTGTTGGTTGGCAGTTTGTCTCCTGACTGGCGCCTGACGCAAGTTACGACTGACAATTTGATTTTAGGTAAACCGCAGATTTGAACGTGACCACTCCGACGCTTGTGCGACAATTTGGGGGCCCACAGTCTCTGCGCAAAAAGCGCCTCACCGGGCAAGATAGTGTGCCTCCTCTCGTGGGGTATATATAAGCCAAGCCAAGTATCACACTTGTCGGAGTTCCTGTTTGCTGATGTCGCTTTCCGTCGGCGTTTCATTCTGTGGCGACGTCACTCCCATTCAGGCCCCGTCACGTGACCTTCCATTGTCATAGACTTCTTGGTGACAACGCGTTTTCTCTCGGTTTGTCTGTGTCCTGACTCTTACATCCAGTTCAGTCATTACTTCTGATGTTGACAACATTGACCAGTATTATCCGACTAGTACGCCTTCATTAAGCCGAGCTGAAGTTAATACTTTCAATATATTAACTGTGTATTTTAGTGTACTTTTGATATAATGTAATGTACTTAAGGTATTTTTAAACACATTTATAATGTATATATTGTATAATTTTGGTGTATCTTTAATGTATTTCATTGTATATTTATTATATTTTAATGTGTAATAAATATACTAAGCGGACAGAAAATGTAATTCTGACGCATTTGTAAGAATGTTCAAAACATTACTCCTAGCATACTTAAAAAGAACTCCTATTAGAATATTAAGCATCTGGAGAAAAAAAATGCAAATTTAATATTAAATTAATACAATGTGTTTGAAATGCATTTTGGATATTTTGAAAACTGCCGCCCATGATCTGAGAGAACCTGCCAAATACGCTCGACATTCTTTTTCTTCTAGTTATTTCACTCGTGACCAGGATCTGTGGTTACTACCTGCCCTAAGTAGACGTATGTCCTTACAACTTGTAGTACATCGCTCTAGCAACTTTAAACTGCTGTTTCCTTCCGAGACTAATACATATTACTCTATCTTTCTGCATGTTGTTTTAGAACCACCGTCCTGCTCTTCCTGTCTATCTGATTGATCATGTTTTGCGGTTCATTCTCTGAGTTACATACCAAGGCACCGATATTAACAAATTACATATTACTAAGCTGTGCTTCATTAACTCTTTTCTACAGCTGTTCCCAATCCATGCTTTTGAATAACTCCAGAAAACAGACAATGAAAAGTAATTGCGAAATCGCGTTTTGCTGGCTGACGCCCTGTCCTATTCTAATTTTATTGCTGATTTCTTTCAGAACAACGGTTGCTTCCCTCCCGCTATAGATGTGTTCCAGTATTTTTATATAAGGCTGTTCTTGCACCCTGATTCGACAGTGCCTACCTAACTGCTGAAATGCAATACGGGTAACCACGTTTTGGCGCAAGCTATTGTGCGGTATTTAAACATTTTTACAAGGTTTCTTAATTTCAAGGTAAGGATTGTTTTAGGTTCACACTACTCTTTCCTCTCATGAGAATTGTTGGGCTTACAACCATGCATCTTGAAAAAAAGAGCAGGCTTTGCTTGTGTATTTTGCCTAAACTATAAATGCGCCCTCGAATGCGAGTAGGTGAGACGCTAGCTGTTGCATGAACGACTCGGCAAGAGGCCATGACTTCTCAATAAGGGGGGTGCTTGAAATGCCTATTGCGATGTTTACCTGCATGAGATCATGATTGTGCAGCACTTGGACACCACTTCAGGATAGCAGGCTTCACACTCACGCGCGAGAGTGAAAAAAATAAGGTACATGCATGACATAATCCCCGTGCGTGCATTCGTAATGCGTCACGCTTACTACAGAGCGAGAAGTAATTTTTTTGCAATATGGGTTACGTGTCTTAGAATACGCACGAAAGAGGCGGGTAGAGAAATCGTAAAAGCGCTCAGCGCCTCAAAAAGTAAGCTTCTCGAAAGAACATTATATGTGTTCAGGGTCGCTGACTTGTTTTTCCCCTATATTGCCTAGTCTTGTCGTTTCCTGACTATGCTGTCAGTGTACTTTCACTCTTCTCGCTTTCGCAGGCATAAGAATGTCTCCTCAAATCACCTAAATTCTCTCTGCAGTGTAGTTTTATTCCTTCATTTTTGTATTTTATTGCCGAGGCAAATGGGCATCCTTCCGAGTGAGTTCGAAATGAAATTGGTTTTTGGGGAAAGGAAATGGAGCAGTATCTGTCTCACATATCGGCGGACACCTGAACCGCGCCGTAAGGGAAGAGATAAGGGAGGGAGTGAAAGAAGAAAGCAAGAAAGAGGTGCTGTAGTCACTGAGTATTATTTGAAAACACCTTTTTATTCAAATGTCACCAGTTCATTGCGCAACAATTGTTCACGAGAGCATCTGCTGCTTCAACATGCAGTGAATCCACTACATGCATCCAGAACGGCAAAGATTCTTGCTGGTTCTTGGCACGTATGCATGCCCTATAAAACGGCCTCTTTTTAGAAGCAAAAGAGCTTATTCCATTTCACCGTAGCCATGACGCCGTAATTAGAACTTTGTTAGGTATTTCTGTAATGCAAAGCTCTTTTGACAGCGCACTTGGGAGAGCCCTCCTGCAGTGAGTTCGAAAGAAATCGTACCTAGCGGGCAAATGCAGCTTTACCAATTGGATATATTTGCAGAGTCTAAAAAGTTACATGTGCCATCTTTTCAGAGATGATGATACCTGGAAAGAACTTATAATTAAAAAAGGGCACTCATGCACCATCTAGCAACTGAAAGTTTGTGTCGAAGAACGCTTTAATACACGCTGTCTAGGTTTGCTGGATGAAGGCTGTAAATAAACACTGCGACAATGCCACCTCTAATTACGTGAATGTTGTTAGTAGCTGTTGCAGGTATACCGAACGTTATTTAGCTATGATAAACTAATAAGCTGTCCTATATTTTTCAATATCGCTCTATGCAATTAACTGCCCGCTCCAAAACGTGTGCATATAAAATGGCCCGACTCATTCGTCGAACCAGTTTGTCAAGAGCGCATTTCTTTATTTTTTAGAATGAAATGAGAGCTCGTGCCTGCCAAAGACAGCAGCGTACGCCGATTCCAAATTTCGCCGTGATCATGGCACTTACATTACGCCCTCAGACGGAGAGCATGCTTCGCGCCTTCTGCGTTACCGATCGCAGAGTAACGCCTAGGTGATGGCGCAGAGCCAGCGGCAGCTGATGGAGCTTTCAGAGAGAGCAATGATAAGCCATTCAGGCGCAAACAGCAGCTGTTATGCGTCCACCGTTACTTCGAGGATGAATAAGCCAAAATTATCAAAATGCAGGCATTATCTTCGATTAGATATGTACGTTCTGATTGATGTTGGTCAGGTGGATAACATTTAGAGGTGCACTAAAGAGGCATCTCAACTCCTCCTTTTACCGCGGGAACTCGATGTACACGTTTCGGACATTCTACGAAACTTCGAAATATGGTCCTGTGTGGCCGATTGCCCTCATTAAATTGTATTAAACGTCCGGGCTCCCGCATTTTCTGAACTCAGCGCGGTAGGTAGGCGGAGTCAATCAACGCGTGGAATGCCTTTTGTTGTAGGCAGTAGTCACTTGCAGTGGCTAGGCTGTCTACGTGACTTGGCTTGGCTGAACTACTGCGCGTTCACGGATTCTCGCAGCTGCTGGAACGCGTCTCGGGGGTCTCGTGCTCGTGCCGGCATTCGCCTGACTGGAATAAAGCCGTCCGGTTGGCGTCTCAACGGCCTCGCTTTCCTCCACTCAAAGTGTTGTCAGCAGTAACGCAATCCCCGCAGTAAGCCCAACCGGAGCTGATTCCTCTCACTAGGATACGCATCTACGGTGGCACACTTTACAGCAGTGTCTACGGCCCGGACTACGCGGCCAGTGCACGGCGTCCTTCGTCATTCAACCGGCCGAGGCCTTCTGCTTCACGACTCCTGCCGACTGACCGAAATGGAGGAAATGGTTAGAGGGTTTCTACATGGCTTCCTGTCTCTGCGAGGAATCCCGGTCGCACCAAGACGACACGCTCCTTTACTTGATGGGCGACCAGGCTGAGGACGTCTTCGGAACCTTCAAACTTTTCGGTGAGAACGCTCAGTACATAGAAGGCGTCCTAAAGCAGTTCGACAGCTACTTCATACCGCGGTGCAACGTCATTCTTGAACGGGCACGCTTCAATACGAGGGTCCAAAACGACGGCGAATCCGGGGAAGACTTCGTAACTACGCTTCACACGCTTGCCAACCATTGTTAGTACGGCACCCTCCGAGAGGAACTGGTTCAAGACAGACTGGTTGTCATAATTCAAGACCAGAAATTGTCAGCGAGACTGCAACTTGACGCTGATCTCACTCTTCAGAAGGCGCTTGAGAGTATCAGGCAGGTAGAAAGCGTTCGTCAGCAGCAAGCGGAACTTCACCCCGAAACTCTGACCGTCAACAATGTTGCATCAGGCGAACAGTAAGTCAGGCACCCCACAAACGCTACTTATATCAGCGACGGTCTAGAGCACTTTGAATCAAGGCCACATCCGCGTCCAGCTGATAGCGTTCCGACGTTGTGTCGTTGGTGTGGGAAAGAACGACATCCGCGTTCATTGTGTCCAGCGCGGACGCAGGTATGCAGGCGCTGTCACAACAAGGGCCACTACGCGTGTGTCTGCATGTCACGCCGGGTTGACATCGTTGAAGCATCGGGACCCGACAGCGAAGGTGGATTTCTCGGAACCGTCTCGTCCTTCGATACGCCGACATGGGAGACAACTTTCCTCGTGCTAGGCTTTCCTGTCGAATTCAAGATCGACACAGGCACCGACGAATCTGTCCTGCCACCTACGACTTTCAGCATGCTCCGACATCAGCCTCCGTTCTCCGTAGCTTCTCGGCAACTCTACGGTCCTGATGGGAGACCTCTCGCAGCCAAGGGCGTAGCGCGTCTTCAACTCACCTACCGTGGACGTGAAGCGCTCCGAGACGTCTACGTGCTAGAAGATGTGCACACTCCCTTACTCGGCAAGCCCACCATCGGAGACTTGCAGGTGTTAACCTTCGTCAGCACCGTGGCAAAGAAGGTGAGCCCAAGAGATGAATTTCCTTCGTGCTTTCAAGGCCTCGGCAATCTAGTAAAAGAACACCACATTCTCCTGCGCGAAGGTGTGAAACCATTTGCTTTGAGCACCCCTCGCCGCATACCAATTCCGCTCTATACGAAAACAAGGCTTGAACTGCAGCGAATGGAAAATATTGCCGTTATTTCGCATCTTGATGAGGCAACTGAATGGTGTGCACTAATGGTGGTAGTCCAAAAACCTAACGGTGATGTTAGAATTTGCGTCGACTTCACCGAGCTCAACAGTCACGCACGTCCTACGAGAGTGGCACCCGGTTCCCTCTGTTCAGCATCTACTCGGGCCTCTCCATGAAGCCAAGGTGTTTTCGAAGCTCGATGTGCCAGTTCAGTGTTCAGGCAGATACCACTCAGTGAAGGCAGCTAGAAGCTCATTACTTTCATCACGCCATTCGGGAGGTTTTCCTTCAGCAGGCTTCCATTTGGCATCGCGTCCGCTCCCGAGCACTTACAGAAGCAGATGTCAGAAATTCTGGATGGTGTCAACAGAGTTGTGTGTCATATGAACGACATCCTTATCTGGGGTTCAGACGAAACAGAGCGCAACGAGACACTCCGCACCGTTCTTCAACGACTAAGGCAGGTGTCAGGCTAAACGAAAAAAAGTGCCTGATTCACGTCGACCAGCTCACGTTCCTGGGTCACAAGCTTGAGCAGCAAGGAATCAAACCGGACGACAAAAAAGTTGAGGCCATCTTAAAGATGAACAGCCCGACCAACAGAAGCGAGCAGCAACGGGTGCTTGGGATGGCAACCTATCTTGCCCGCTTTGTCCCCAACCTCCATGAAGCGCTCCAGCCGCTCACTTGCTGTAAAAAAAGCTGGAATTTGTTTGGGACATTCCTGAGCAGGAAGCGTTTGACAAGTGGAAGCGACTACTCTTGTCTCGTCCAGTTCTAGGTGTGTACGACCCTGCAAAGGATACAGTAGTCAGTGCAGACGCTTCTTCCTATAGACTGGGGGTGGTGATTAGACAGAAATAGAGCACTGGCAAGTTTTCGGTCATCGCTTATGCCTTCTGGCTTGTATCTGACACAGAGAAACTCTTTGCTCAAATAGAGAGACAGGCTCTTGCCTTAATTTGGGCTTGCGGAAAGTTCAAGGACTATCTCGTCGGCAAGTCCTTCACACTCGAGACCGACCACAAGCCGCTGCTACTAATCTTTGTGTCAAAGAGTCTTGATGACCTTACACCAGGACTACAGAGGCTCAAGATGAGGATGATGTGGTATCAGCACGAGGTGGCGTTCGTCCCTGGGAAAGACCTCCTCACCGCTGACTCGCTTCCAGGAGCGCCACTTCAAGAGACCGGTGACACCGAGATAGAGGGCGACATCGAAGCTTTCGTCTGCTGTGTGAGGACAACCCTTCCCATCAAGCAGCACTGCCTTGAGTGGCTTAAAGGGTCCCAAAAATCAGATCGCGTGTGCTTGTATCTCCGAGAACTCTGCAAGAAAAACTGGCCTTCCAGACGGGATTTGTCCTTTGAGGTTAGGCCTTTCTTCGAGCATCGTGGCCAACTTATCGTACGGGACGATCTGCTACTCTACGTAGCCCGGATGGTTGTCCCACTCACGTGCAAGAAATAACGAACTTTTGTTCCTTCTGCACGAAGGCCACTTCGGAATTACGAAGACGCAAGATCGCGCCAAGGACACCGTTTGGTGGCCTACAGTGGCGAAAGACATCGCAGCCACGATAAAACATTGTCCAGAATGTGTCAAGACCTCCAGCAACCGAAAAATGCCCCTTCGATGCACCGAGTTTCCTTCCAGACTATGGGAGAGATTTGCAATGGACCTGTTCTGATGGTTATCGTTGGTTATCGTGACTGATTATTACTCCACATATCCGGAACTGACCCGTCTAGAGAATCGATCATCTAGTACCGTGATCAATCACTGCAAATCAATTTTCGGCCGGCACAGCATTTCAGAAGTGGTGGTCTCCGATAATGGTCAGCAGTTCTCGTCCTCTGACTTCGTTAAGTTTGCTCAAGAATATAGATAGGTTGAAACACCTCACATCAAGCCTACAATACCCTCAGAGCAACGGACTTGTTAGTGCTGCGGTGAAAATCATCAAAACTTCAATGAAGACCCAAGACCCGTACCTGACCCTCTTTTCCTACTGGTCAACTCCATTGAAAAATGGCTACAGCCCCTCTGAACTACTGATGGGGAGACGGTTGCGGAGAAAGATTCCTATGACTCCCGGGAGGCTTGTTACCATTTTGCCAGAGGTCACTAAACTTCTGAAATTTGAGACCCAATACCACAAACAGCAGCGAAGAGATTACGATAGACGACATGGCGTACGGCAACTTCCGACCCTTGTGAAAGGACATGAAGTCTGGGTTACAGACTTAAAGCTAAAAGGGAATATGGTGGCGCCCGCAAGTCAGCCTATGTCATATATAGTTGACACTGGGAACGGCACTATACGGCGAAATCGAACCTATCTTATCCCTTTTCTCAAGCCTGGGGAAGAGGAGAGAGACAACCAAGACGTCGTATACGACGAACCTCTCCCTGGGACTTCAGTTTCTCAAGAAGATTCACAACCAACGTGTGCTCACGCCTCCTACAAGGAATCTCTCCCTGAGACTTCAGTTTCTCAAGAAGATTCACAAACAACCTGTGCTGGCGCCTCTTACAAGGAATCTCTCCCTGAGAGTTCAGTTTCTCAAGAAGATTCACAAACAGCCTTCGCTGACGCCTCCCACCTGCACAGCAGGCGTGGACGTTGCGCCATCCCTCCGAATAGTTTGCTTTTCTGTCAGGGGGGATGTTGTAGGCAGTAGCCACATGCAGCGGCTAGGTCGTCCGCGTGGCTTGTCTTGGCTGCGCTACTGCCCGCGGCGGCTGGCACGTGTCTCGGGGGTCTCGTGCTCGTGCAGGCATCCGCCTGACTGGACAAAAGCTGTCCGGTTGGCGTCTCAACGGCTTCGCTTTCTTTTACTCAACACCTTTCAGCCAGTCCAGCGCCTGCTTCGCTTTCGCTTTAATTTAATTTTTTTAGGTTTCTGTGCATAAACAGCTTCAGGAACAGACAACAAAGCAGCAAATTAGGCCCACTGAAAAAAATATACACGTGGACTCTCTGATTTACGTATCCCTCCGCCGAAGGCAGAACGGCAAGACGCCACGGGACTGACGCGTTGGTTGACTCCTCCTGCCTACTGCGTTGGGTTCAAAAAATGGTGGGAGCCGGGACGTTTATTACGATCTAATTAGGGGAATCGGCCACGCAGGACAATGATTCGAAGTTTCCAAGAATGCTCGGAACGTGTAGATAGAGATCCCGCGGTAAAAGACGACTTGAGATTCCTCTTTAGTGCACCTTTAACATCATTAGTTCTGTATCCACGTTATGGTGACGAGTCGACACTTGCGAACACGAATGGATGGTTATTGAGCCGTTCCCTCGATGCGGTACGAATCAGAGTCCATCACCATACAGTAACCATCATTATCTCGAGTGAGAAGAAAATTAACAAAGGGTTAGCCTAGGGATCTTCTGGATGTTACAAGATCAGTAATGGCTTCGGTTGCAACTAAATTCCACACCGCTCGCTGCGCTTCCATGTCAGGACCTCTTGATTTTTTTATTGCATCCTATTGTCCCACAGCGAACACACAGAAAATGTCTTGCAGTGGGTGGATTGCTTTCTATTTCTCCAATGCAAACAAATGTCAATATGTTCTTCAAGCGTCAATTTTGAAGTTTTGATTTTTTAGAACTGTGCAGATTTCAGCATCGGCAAGGCGGTACTCTGTTTCCCTTTCGTTACACCAGCAAGAAAAAGCGATTGAAGCTGATTTTTACGTAGGAAACTGCTAAAAAAATTCACACTTCTATGGCATGCAATTGTGTAAACTTCAATTTCTTTTGGGCCAAATGCTCGCCTGCACATCACGGTGTCGTCATTCTTGGCGTCTACCTTTACGCCTTGCGCATGCTTTGTTCGTGGGGCTTGTTGTTGGCGACGCGAAACGCTGTCTAGACTGTCGTTACCAGCGCACCTCACGTGTCGTGCCCAGAAATACTGGACAAGCGCATACATGAATGGGAAGCAATTTGTGAACAGAATTGTTTTCATACATAGTGAGATTCCGCGACAAAAACAATAGCTAGGCGCATACCTCCTCGGCAGGCTTGCTTTTATTGCGAAGCAATACTACTTTAGGTCGCACTTCAGCTCGTTCCGTGGCGAGGCGGTGGTAGGCACCTTTGACCTTTAGCTTGACCTCGCTGCGTGACGTCACACCACGTGACCTAGAGTGACGTCACACCAGCTGTGTAAAAACGGGGCCCCATCTCACGCCGTCGCGAGGCGAGGCGGTAGCCACCAACGGCGGCCTAACTCCCGCTCCTCTCACCAGGGGCTCTACGGTAGGTGTGACGTCACACCAGCTGTGTAAAAACGGGGCCCCATCTCACGCTGTCGCGAGGTGAGGCGGTAGCCACTAACGGCGGCCTAACTCCCGTCCTCTCACCAGGGGCGCTACGGTCAGAGTGACGTCACACCAGCTGTATAAAACAGCTCCGCTCCTCTCGCCAAGGCAGTCATACAGCCAGATGTTACGATGGTGCCTACGAACAAGGTATCAACGGATGACTTCCTTTTAGATGATTTACTGTAAGCCGTAACACTAGCATAACCCAAGACTACCACCAGCCATACTACCAGCTGATCCGAGAATAACACACTATTGCTTCGCAATCACCATGCTTAACCAAGCTAAGCCACGGCCGTTTTTTATGCCGTTATCGAATTTTCTATCGTCAAAATAGTTTCCCAATGATTTTTTTATGCCAAACACACACACTCGATGCGAGCGAGGGAAAAAGTTAGACAATCACGTTCGATATTTCATAAGAGTAGCTAACACTATTCTGAACTAATTAAATTGTTGTCCAATAATTCTGGACTTGTACACAGCTGAATGTTTATTCTGTTTTGTGATCACGCTCAGTCGAGCCTTTTCTGTCACATAAAGTATGAACCACGTGAAGATAGGCTCCTCAAAGCATTGATGGCCATAGTCGTGCCACTGGTCCGATAATATTTTCGCATGAATTATGCATAAACACAACATGTGAGACATGATCTATTTTGCCGCATTTTCCTGGCGTGCATATCCGCATTGCGGCTTTAAAAGTGAAATTTGCGCTCCGCTTTTAAAAAGTGCGGTTAAAACGGCACTTCTTTCTTCCTTTCTTCTCTCAGTCCCTTCCTTATCTCTTCCCTTAAAGCGCTGTTCAGGTGTCCGCTGATATGTGAGACAGATACTGCGCCATTTCTTTTTGCCAGCAGCCAATTCAGTTCAAACGGAATTCGAACCAGACCTGCGCTAATGTTGATGAGGCAGCATGACCAATAATCAAAAGAATGAACGCGTTTTGCACGCGGGTTTGAGCGGTATGGTGTAAAAACAACAAATTGCGAGGGGCTCCTTCTGTCTAAGAAATAGCCGCTTGCTATGTACATACTACTCGCGTCTTGAAAACAGGCAAAAACCAAGGGGACTTTTCAGGCAATAGCACGAACGCTTAGCGATAATAATAATAATAAATCTTTTATTGCAAATAACATGTAGAGAACAATGAAACGGGCCTGTCAAAGCCACTTGACAAAGCTATTTTAATAATAATCTTAATAGTAACAAAAATATTTAATTTATTTTGTCACCGTCGCCAACAATACAGGCGAGACAGACCGGTTTAATCCTTTAGATGGCTTGTAGGACTGTGCCTAAAGAAACATAGTGAAAAGCATGAATCATGCGTATATAGACAAAGAAAACAAATAACGATAAAGATGAAAAAGAGCACACTAAAAATGAGTAAGTCGACTCAAAACAAAACTGAAAAGAGCCTAAAGGCGCAAAATCTATTATGGCGAGACCGACTGCACTAATCCTGAAACTAACCTTGCCATTCATTCTTCAATAATGCTCTCAGCTTGCCTCTTGAGCTAGCCGTAAATATTTAATCCGGCAGTTTGCTGACAGTAACCGGAACATAAGCGCAACGCCTCGCAGTGCCATACTTCGTGTTTGACCGAGGAACAAGGTGACGGCTGTTTCTAAGTTGTCTCGTCGAGGTAGTTTCCTGTTTAAATTCGCTGTACCAATAGTGCTTAAGGACAACAGTATCAGTGAATAAGGATTTGAAGTTTGGGAGCCCTAGTTCACGGAAGATATTTTCAACTGACAGAATGGTTGTGTTATAAGCAACGTTTTTAAGAACATTTTTGAAAATGCTGTCGATCCTGCATATCCAACTATCCAAGCAAAATGCAAAGATCGTAATACCGTATCTTAACACACTATACACCAAAGCATGCACAATCGTTTTATTTACAGATAAAGGCACAAAACGTTTGATATTAACCAACAACCATGCCACTGACATCAATTTAGAACAACCATTTGATAAATTGCGATGCCAGGTTAGACTAGTCTCGAAATACACTCTAGATACTTAACACATTGCACATGTTCAAGAGGTGAACATTTACAAGAAACACAGTTTGAAATATGTAAGTAAATAGGGATGTTAATATCAGCTGTCTTTTAGTGGAGAACGAAAACAGACGAGCTGTGTTTTTTCGGCGTTGACAGCACTTCCATTGTCAGCAGACCAGCGCATTCCATTTTAAATGTCATTTTGCAACTAACCAGCGGCCATTTTGTAGGACAGATGCTTGCCAGTAACGCTGTGTCATCAGCATATTGGAACAATAAACATTTCGAAATAGCCGAAGGGAAGGCATTCACAAAAATATTAAACAATGGAGAAAAAATTGACCTCTGAGGTACACCCGCATTAGGCAGCAACTTACTATTGAAAACGCCCTTACCACCGGTAGCGACCACTTGATAACGATTGCTGAGGTAGCCTTCGAGAATGTGGTAAAAAGGCCCACGGAATCCTAACAAATGCAGCTTGCTTAACAAGATTTGATGGTTCAGGGAGTGAAATGCTTTCGTTACTTCTAAGAAGAGAGCACACGTGAAAAGATTTTGATGAACCGCTGAAAACAGTTCATCCGAAAATACCTCAAGGCGGGCAACAATACCACGCCCAGAGACAAAGCCAAACTGGCGATCATTCAGGACAGAAAATTTGCTAAGAAAAGAACACAGTGCAAAAAAAAGGAATTTTTCTAAGACCTGGGCAATTGCCGGTAGGACAGAAGTTGACCAGTAGCTTTATGTCACGACTTGTGTAGGGGTAAAACAACTGCTCTTTTCAGGCGTTGAGGAATTTCGTCACCCTCCAAAAAAACCGTTCCGTTTGCAAAGGAGAATATCTGACAGAACATTAAAATCCCTGCGAAGGATGTGTAATGGTATTCCATCATATCCTGTAAGCTTGTTAGGGCGGAAACTGACAAGAATCGCCCCAAGTTCACAGGTCAAGATCCTAAGAAGAAAAGATGACGCAGGTATGGATGGAAATAACGAACTAGAGCTAGTAGTTGAAGAAACAGCCCTTTACGGCTGTTAATATAAATCATAATAACAATAATATTGGGCACTGCGGCACCGAAGCAAACATGTGCGTCACCGATCCTTTCGTCTTTCTGCTCCAGGTTCTTCCCGGTTTGATGCTGGCGGACCCTGCAATTCTAGCACGGGTCGTCCGGCTATCATCGGCACTCTGACCAGGTGGTCAATTCTCGATATTCATTTTGCCTGTCGGCGCCATGTTGCCTCTCTTATTGACTGCCTGAAGTGTCACGACAAGGCAGGGCAAAGTGGGTGTCAATCATCGTCTGTTGCAGACGCACTTTTCGTTCGCGCTGACGTCAAAATAACGCAGCATTGAAAAAACATTTTCAGGAGCGGTATTCTTGGTGCCCGGCTGGTAAATATAAATAATTGTGAAGGGCAAATGAAGGTACAGGTGGTACGTATGAGAACATATGCGCTCGACATGCAAATTTTGAGAAAACTGATGCATACACAGAATGGACGCTACCTGAATTCTGATTGGCTGGAACAATGTCACATGTATCACGTGATACGCACACATTTCGGAGTGATGTCAAATTGACGTTTCATCATTTTTCCGATGTACCACCATTGCTAAAACTGGCTGCAATTCGCCGCCATAATTTCGCCCGACCAAAGGTACCAGAATTATGCAAATGAGTGAATGCAACGCTGATTTATACTACGGTAAGTCGCCGAAGTTGAACAGGTATTTATTTGAAGCCAAAACTAAGCTCATAAAAGTGTTGTTTTGTTTGAACAATGTAATGAAACGGTGTCGTAAGGGCACATGTGCAATAAGCAAGGGATCAGGGCGTTATTAGCCAAAGCTTAAATGTACATCCACATCGGAGCGCTAACTCCTCTCCCGTTGCAAGCCCTTCACTCGCAGTGAGAAATCATCGATCCGTGCGGTTAATGTATCGTGGTAATGGCGGCGCCGGCGGTGCGTTTTGATGGTTTTGATGAGTTTTGCAGATCGTTGCATTTATTGGTGATTTGTTAAACCCTAGAGCTTCGAGAGGTGAGCGACTTTCGATAGCAGCCCGACGCTTTTTAGTTGTCTCTGACTAGAGAGCTCTTCTGTGGAACCATACGACGAGGCGTATGATGTGGTGGCTATGCAAGGATGCATTGCGATGAGAGGCAGGGCCGAACTGTCGAGCTCTGAGGTGCGATCGCCAGCAGTGAACGTCGCTGAACGGATGGGATTTGCGCTCGTGATGAGTGGATGACGCGATAGGTGTTCGCGTGGCCTAGCAACAAACTCCAGTAATGTGTCGGGCTTCTCAACGATACATCTATGTGCACTTGCGGACTATCTGATCACAGCGGTGTCAGCAAGACAGCGTAAACGTCTGTCGGGGAAGGTACAACGTGACGCCTCCAGCATCATTGAGGAAAAAAAAAAACGAAAGCTATAGCGGTGACAGCTTGCGCAGCATCATTCTCATTCCCTTTGCATGCGGGTTGAAAATGACTTCAAAGCAGGCAAATGAGTATGTGCAGCACACAGTCGTAAAAATTGCATAAAAGCTTAATAGAATACTATAAGCCGGCTAAATCATTGCTAATGAAGCGTATGAAGGTGGTTTCGCTACTCAAGCTGAAATTTTCATAGCAGTGTTACAGCATCAGTTATAAAGCAGTCACTTGGAAATGACCGCAGAAGGGCGAAAAAAGTTTTTTCTCTAAATATTTCTGTCAGGGCACGCGGGATAAAAAATATGTCTCTTGCACATTTTTTTTTTACAGGTGTGCTGGTCCTGCCGGTGAACAAGTCTGTGTGGGAACCATGCACGACCCATTTGTGTGAAATATCTCTTCATTCTCCTGTACTCCACGCATGGAAATCGTCAAACTGGTGAGCACGTGCTTAGTGTGTTGTGGCAGGCACGAAGGGTTAACGTGTTTACCTGGAGTAAGATTGCATACAGGTAATGATATCTGATTGCATTTATACATAGTTTATTGAGCAAGGAAGGACAATGTAAATAGAACTACATATAAAAATAATGTAAATGAATCATGACTATAGTTTTCAGATGACAGCAGAGATGGGTGTGGGTGACACGAAGGGCTGTTCTGTGGTGTTGGATTTCTCTTCCTGCCCACAATGCCACAATGCAGCCTCATTTTGATCGGTGCAAAATGCAAAATTATGCATATACTAAAAAACTGAAGGTAGTCATAAACAATTGAACTTGTGTCCTTCCCTTCAACATATTTTGTAGTTGTTTCTTTTGCTCAATATAAACTGACTTATTAGTAATATGAAATTACTTTTGGACATCAGCTTGCAAAATCTGCAATCATGTACCTCTAGCTATTATGGAAACAGTTCATTTTGGTACTAAAGATTGGTTTTGCACTGAGCATATTTTACAATCATAGATGAAACTAGGCTTTAGCTAGACGTAGAGCGTCAACAGTTTCACACAATTGCAAACGCAAGGTCTAGCTTGTTCGAAGATTTCAGTGTACAACATTAACTTGCAGGTGGTGGTGTGCGTAAAATGCAGATGTGGTGGACCACTCTCACCATGGGATCCCGTGCTCGAAAGCCTTGATGCCAGATCCATGTCCGCTCACGTCTCGGCTGGACTGGTTACCTAGCTGGGTGGCCATACCAGGCCCCTGAATGATTACATGTGCTGTCTGCAAAGATGTCAAGTGCTGCACGGCATGGTCGAGAGTTCTCTTCGAAGATCAGCACAGCTAGCATTGTGTGACCGAACGCATTAATGCCCACTCAGCTGCAGGATTATGACACCACTGGCGAGTGATGATAACAGCAGGAGCACAACATCTTCAACAAGGAGGAGGACACAGCACCATTTGGGTTCTACCTGACAGACAGGAAGTGTATGATCAGCAGCGTGTGGGAATCGCACTCACTGCTGTGGTTTTCATATGTAGCTATGCCACAAGCAATCAATGCGCAGTTTCTCTCTTTCAAGTTTGACACATACTGCTAAGAAGCTGGTGAAGTCTTCTTCATTTTGGTTCTCTTCTTTAAACACGACCATATTTTTGGCTTTCAATTCATTAGTGGTATGCATGCAAACAGAGATTAGTTTCAAGGCGAAAGTTTTTTTAGGCTCATGACTCGCCAGCAGGGATGTTCGCAGAAAAGCGTCACGCTATAGCTATCAATCAAACATGGTTGAGGGGTCCACCGAGGCTTCGGGATGTGGTATCTGGGTCCTTCTCCCAAAACCTTTCCTTACCTCAAAACACTTGCTTTAACATTCCTCCACGTAAGCAGGCAAGTGTCCTCACAGATAAAAAGTAATTAATTAATTACCAATACTAATGCTTAATACCTGCGCTTCAGCCTACTGCGCATGCGTGTGGCGTCACTGAGTGGCGCCACCATCGTTCGAGAGCAACGCTTCTAGAAGGATGCCGCCTGCGCTTCTGCCGATCTAGAAGGATGCCGCCTAAACGCTCTCCTGTGTCTCCAGCAACCAAGCGGGTGCGTCCTAATGCGAATGTGTTGTGAAGCGAATAATTTTGTAGCCTTAAAGGGACACTGAGGAGAAATTGACGTTGGCTTGTATCGATAGAATACCAGCTCCTAATCACAAAAACACCACTCTTAGTGAAACCAAAGCCCTAGTAAGGTAGAAAATAGCAAGAACCAAAATACAGGTATCGCCGCCTCAGGCCGATCTCGCAAGTACAAGCGTGGTGACGCCATAGGACAAGAGACGCCACCTTGGGGGAATTTTCCTTCCTACATGAATGCGCGAATCTCTGAGGCTGACAAAGGAAGGTTGCACGGTTCAATATTAAAGTAAGTTTTGTTTTGAAACCGATAGTGCACTTTTATAACACAAGGAAGACAGAAGAAAGACAACCTTAATGTTGGAAGAAAAGAAAACCGATGCTTGGCGGCGCCACAGGGGGCCAGGAGAGTTTCGATTTATTATGGCGTTTCGCGTCTATAAGCTTTGCGTGCCCCATAATTTGGTTTTTGTCGCGCCTAGATTTACAAGCGCCGGACAGCAGAGGAACTCCAAGTGCCGCATCAAGTCCTAGTTAACCTTTGAAGGAGCTTGTTAAAGCTGATGAGATGATCGCCATGGCCAATGAAAATCTATGATGGCACGATGGTCGGTGATAGTACGAGGCAGTTCGCAGTATAAAGAGCACTTGCGTCTTCGCACGCTCGCCCGGCGAAACATTCCCGGCTGTGCCAGTCAAGTTCAAACTACTTAACGGAAACCGTTTATTAGGGACAGGAGGCAAGGTAAGGCAGTTAAGAAAAATTGCTGATGGTCTAGCTCTGTTAGGCCAGGATATATATAGCGAAAGCGCGGAGATTTTTGTATCGGAAGAGTGCATTCACTAGAAGCGCCTTTATTGATGGTCAAGCTTGAGCCGTCGTGGCGGAGTGGTAGCGTCTCCGCCTCAACACCGAAGGCCGCGGTTCGATTCTGAGCCTCAGCACAGGATTTTTTTTTTCTATCAGTGAGTGGGCGGGGGTTTCAGTGGCTCCCATAGATGCCGCCACCGAATACGTTGGTTAGCGGTTAAGCGCAGGATCTGTTAAGGCGTGTTTTTACGCCGGCGTAACGCGCGCAACGTCATGTCGGCCAAGGCGAGAACCTCCATACTCCAACTGCGCTTGACCGCCCACGCGTTCAGCGGCTTCGGCGCACACTGACCGCACTGGCTTAGTGCTTCGAGCATGTCACTATTTCGCGCCGAGTGCGCCAGCCGCCGCCGGCCCGGCGAGACCGATGTGGCTCCGCGGCGAGGTGCGCGCTGTGACGTCATTCAATAGCTTCGGCAGTTGGGCGGAACTGTTCTTTTCGAGCTCTTGGCTAATTTAATCCATTCAGAGTACACATCTGAAGGGACATGTAAGTGGGCGAGAAAGCACGATCCAGTGGACCCGTTTGATGCAGCAGAAGCCGTTGAAGCGTCGTGCGTCGGTTTTACTTTCAAGCCACAAACATTAAACGCGAGCGCCCTTGAGCACCCATCCGTTTTTTGTGGCAAAAAAAAATAGCCTGGCCCTTGCAACCATGAGAAACCTCCTCGACGCCGCCTGTTGCACCGTGCAACCGCGCCGTTCAAGGAATCACAATCCATTGGCCCCAAAGCCCCGGCCAGCCTCCGATGGGCGCAACGCGCCGACCTTTTCCTGGCCCCTCGCGACTCCACGCACTTGGCTGTGATATCTGATTAGCAACGGCTGCTCACTGAGGAAGGGGGAAACGACCCGCCAGCGCCTAACCTAACCGTGCTCCCTCAAAAGCATCGCACACTCTGTGGGGTTGAGGTCGTTGAAATGCAGGCCGGAGTTTTTTGCGAGAACTTCGTCGTCGGGTTCGGGAACGGGATCCATCGTAACGCTGGCAAGACGCCGGTGCAAACGTAAACGAAGCGACGGTAGCGAACCCCGATAGATGCCTTCAACGTGCGGCGGCGGTAACTTTCATTTCAGCAGCTGCTAGACCGCACCGCTAGCCGCCAGAAATCACGGAGTCTGCGTTTACGTCACACTTCACGTCACTCCGTCCTGTGACGTCATAAGAGTTCTCCGTGACGTCATAAGAGTTTTAGAGTTTGAATTGGAGCGGCAGGAAAAACTTTTTCAACATGGAATCCAATTTTCTTTGAAATAAATGCATCTTTCGCACGTGGGCAAGCGGAAACAAAGCCATGAAATGCCGAACTATCAGATTTTTCTAACAAAAATATTGATAGAGTCCACAGTGTCCCTTTAAATCAACATATTCACCACACATCATCGACCCAAGCAGCAACAATGTGCTAAAGGCTTTCGCCTCACCACACTTCAGGTCGACAAAGTGCGCCCTTGAATTTTTCTCGGGTGGCGCAGTTGTTTTCATGAGTCAAGAAGTGTCCCAAGTGCTTTCCGCCTACTGTCGTCCAATTTGCTTAGTGTGTGCTTTCGTGATCTTGAAGCAATGCCGTTCCTTGTGTGTGTTGTTCCTTCTGCTTGTACACAACGCAAATTTTATTTGGTGCTTCAGTGAAAGACAGGAAGGCGCCAAAATGTTTTACTTCTAGCATCATAGTGTTGACTGGACATGCTTTCACCAGTGCTTTTCTGTTTGCTTTGGTGTTTGTGAAGAGCCAGCAGTCCAACACATGTTCAACATACAGCATGGTCGCTGCGTCTGCAGTCATTTACAGCATCTTCAGTGCGCAACACATCTTGTGGGGCACTGTTTGTGTGGTAAGATTGCAACATGCTTTGCTTCATGGCATTTGGTTGCCTCTGTGCGCTTGCTTTCGACTGCCTCTCTCACATCCTTCATGTGGTTATACAGCAATGAACAGTTTTTCTTGACGGAAGTCAGGCGATTGTTTCATGGTCATTATCTTCGAGATGAAAATGCAAGGCTTGGGCAGAGTTTTGTCAGGCTATCCATTGCCATCTTTGAACTAAAATTTGTACCCCCGACGAAACCTTGCAAATTCTACAAATTCTACATTAATTCGTTTGAAGGGAACTGGAGTATAAATTATGCAGCTTCTGGTAATTTCAATATTAAAGCTCCAACTGGCATTTTGCAGCTGGAAGAGTATGATCCACTTCAGTAATCCAGCTGGAAATTTACAGTATTAGTAGTAGCAGTAAACTTTGTTATAAATATCTTTCTGGGTTACTCAGGCGGCCTTCCGAGGTCCGGGATCTTTTTCTCTTTCCGCGATTCGGGGTCCGAGATAATTTTGTGTGCTGGGCTGCCAACCTCCCAGTCAAACTGTGTTAGATCCAATACACTGTGTAGCGCAGCAAAAGACGAGGACACAAGAGACGAGAGGCGAACACCACGAGCGCTAACTTCGTCTCTCGTCTCTTGTGTCCTGGTCTTTTGCTGCGCTACACAGTGTATTGGAACTATGTACCAACAAGCCCAAAAAGCCACGCTACTGTGTTAGATCCTGTTCACATTTACTCAGCCATTTCCACTTTGCTTCATGTAAATTGGGGATGTTGTTTGGTGGCTTTAAGAAAAATCCCAGACAACCTGTTTACCCTTTACACCCTTAGTGGGACTGGACCGTGAGTTTACCAACGTGCTTGCATTTTTTTGTTGAGCAAAGGTTACTGCTGGGTACTCCTCTTTGCAAATTAGGCAACAATGATGTGCCTGTACACCACTGTTGAACGTTTGTGAAAGGCGGGTCTGTCCAAAAAAAGAGCTTATGTTTTTATACGATGCATGTTGTTCAAAATGTAATGTTGCCCTGGGTAATGATTCGCAATTAGGCTGCATAATGAATTCTAGTATTTATGAAGGACAGTGATGAAAAACAATTATTTGGGCAATACAGGCTTCCACTAACTTTTCACTGTACATGTAACACATACCTTACTCAGACAGGTTGCAACACCTAAAAGGCATTGCAACTTGTCTCACTCCCCAATTAAGTAGGAGGACACTTAAGCTCAGCATTTGAGGGCATCACGCGACAGCGTTAACGGCTCCCTGCAATGGTTTCTCTTCAGATATGCACTGTTCTTCATTCATGTTCCCACATGTATCACAATTATCTCAAGACAGGCTCCGCATTCTTGTCTTTGAACTCTTGCACACTGCAGTAGTTCACGTATATAATATTGCTGTAACTGGTTTCTCACTGATTATCACATCTCTAGTTCACTGCAGTAATTTCATTATTAAGCTTAAAATGAAGCCAACAGCGCACAAACATCACCTCCCCCCCCCCCTTTGTACCTCATTTTAGTTTAGTTTATGCAGGTGTAACGTCCCAGAGCGACTCAGGCTGTGAGAGATGCCGTAGTGAAGGGCTATGGAAATTTCGACCACCTGGGATTCTTTAACGGGAACTGACATCGCGCAATACACGGACCTCTAGAGTTTCGCCTCCATCAAAACTCGACTGCTGCGGCCGGGATCGAACCCGCGTTTTCCACGCCAGCAGCCGAGCGCCATAACAACTCAGCCACCGCGGCAGCCTCTGTACCCTAGTACAGTCAATGTGCCTTCACGGTCTAGTTGGTAGAGTGTGCCTGGCTGGTGACCCAAGGGCCTTTGAAGCCAGACTGAAACTTAATCTGATTTTTGTATGGAAAATCTATTGCTTTATTAGGTGAAGTAGTTTGAGACATGCGCTGACATTTGATTTTAATTACGAATCCTGTTTTCAGTTAATTTTAATCCAAATATGCAAGCGTGACGCCGTTTTTTGACAAAATGCCGGCTACATAACGCTGGGATTTCTGCTGAATGGCAACCTTAATGATGTGTTATAAACCTCTCCTTGACAGTGGTGTGCGCAGGCTTTCCATACCCTTATTTTCTGGTTGCACACATCGCCCAATAACATCTTAACGCTAATTAGGATGCCATCACATGCCAAAAAGCAGTAAAGGTATTACCTGGTAGTAATCACAAAGAAAACAAAATTTTTTTAACAGTCCAAAACAAAATAGCAGTCTATTTTCCCCTGACTTCGTTTGGTTTCATACTTCTGCTTGAACAAGAAAAAATAGTCACAAAAACTGTACAAGACGGTAATTTTTAAGGGAGGCTAAATTTTGTGCACAAGTTCTTTCAAATACTACAATTTCATAATTTTCGAACCTGTTCTACCATACATTTATGATGAATACTTTCTATTCATGCCTCTTGGAAACTAAGAGTCCGACTTACTTACCGAGTTTCAAACTGTCTTATTCGTGCTTAAAAAAAAACGCAATTTACCCTCCATGTGCGCACGCCACAGTGTACCTTAAGTGTTCAATTTTTTTTTTCACGGAGTAAGGACTGCAATAGCCTTCTTGCCAATGCAGTTCACCACGGTAATCTTGCGCGATGTGCTCAAGATTTTTCTTCTTTGAGCAAGCAATCTATAAGCTGTACACGAGCTTCGTTCTAATTAGAGGCAGGCCGTTTCTTTTTGGAATGCGGTAATGCATCGTTAAAGCGCAACTTTGTGTTAATGTATTGTTGTAGAGCAACTTAGATTCGTCCTTAGGGTCCTTTCAGACTTTTGCCAATGTTGCAACGCCTACAGATGGTATGGTGGCCTTCACTGAACTGAAGAAGTGATGTTTTTAGTGTGCATAGAGGTTTTCGGTTGTTTATTTTAATGCACAGTAAAGGAAACTACTATGAAAGTGAATGCAATTCCTTGAGCATTACTCTGCTGCAGTGCACATTAGTGCCATCACAGGGTCTTAATTGCATCAGTGTATGGTGTAAATGCTGCCTAACAGCATTGTGTTAGGATAGGATAGGAGTTAACTTTATTAAAATGCCGGCAACCGATGGTTTATCGTGTCGTGACGTTGGCCAAGCGTCGGCCCGGGGTTATTCTTTACTCTGTACTACCCCAGATCGGCCCGTTTGTGGTGGGTCGTGAGGCTTGTGCTTTTTGTGTGTTTCCCGGGCCTGCTGGACAGCCCGCTTGAAAACAGCCAACAATGGCCCTAATATATATGTGATGAGGAGTGTACACAGGGAAGGTAAAACTTGCACATCAGGCAACAAATATTGCTCAAGCCTGTTGAAAATTCCCCATGGAATGCATAGGGCTTCCCAAAACCATTATCATGAAGCATTAATGATATTAATGAACCTTTTGCAAAAATACCACAGCCTGTTTGTGATGTTGCCTTCCTCAAATATTGTGCAGCTGGCCACATTAGCCTTGCATTTCTTTTCTTCTTTGCGTGTTATTTTGCTGCTGTGCATTCTTGTGTTGCTGTTCTTGCTGTTTAATTGTGGTGCCTGCAACTTCACATTTGTTTTTATTCTCCTTTTGGTTCCTTCGCCTCACCGAGACATGTTCATGCTTAATGTGCCACGTGCACTAGATAGTGCGTGCGTATGTGCACATTACAACAACAACTTGCATGAAGCGAATAAAGAAAGCGTCTCGCACACTGCATGAAGTTGTGTTTAATGTTGCAACACCCTCCACCATCACTCTCCACCTCTGTATTCGTCCTGTTTCCTAAGGTTGAGTAGCATATGTGAAGACTTTTTTCCAGGTGACCTGTTCACCTTTCCAGACATAAACCCATTTTCTCTTACAAGGAATGTTGCTGCATTAAAAAAAGTTGCCTGTTGCTGCTGCAGGTGCATAGCGGTTGCCTTAGAGCAAAGGAATCACTGCGCTCTGTGTAACAAATTTTGTTTCACCTTGTGCTTTGTGGTGTTAACTTCCAGTCCTCATCGTCAACATCAGCCTTATTACGCACGCTACTGGGCAAAAGCCTCTCCCATGTCTCTTTGATTACATCTGTCCTTTGCCAGCTGCACCCACAGCACCCGCCTTTCCTCGGCAGCGTGGGCCAACGCGCGGCGCTCCTACATAGAGTTGAGCAGAGCTTTCAGCTGAGTAGCGCCGCAGCGTGGCGCATAGGCACAGCGCTGCTCGCTATCGCCTTCACTGCTTCCCTGTGCAGAGTCAATTTTAATTCTTGCGCGATTGCGTGCTTCGTAGAGCTCTTCCCCATATATCTTCTTAGCGAACGCCCGTGAATGGACAAAGGTACAAACTTTTTATGTAAGGTATTTTCTTTATTACACTTTTTTCATTGGACTAAAATAAGTTATAAGGCGGTAAATTTTCAGTATATCATTTTTTTTTTGCTTTCACTGTATGGGCGCACGAAGACTCTCCCCCTTATCGCCGCATGTGCCAACGAAGCGGCAGTCAGGGAGCGCCAAATAATTCTCAGTCAGCGTTTTTCACGCCCTGCCGCCAAATTTCGACGCTTCTTGCGGGTATAGCGGCGGCAGCGTCGCGAAGAACCTCGCTTCACGCTGTTACCGCTAAACTATCTTCACTATTCTTGCGACAATTCTGCGTCGCGTTGAGAACCAACGCCAGAGCCATAATTCCTTCGCTGGCCAACGCATATGTGCGGACTGATACGCCGAGACCGTAACGCATTTCGCTGTTTCGCTCAGCGGCTGTATTGCACGACGCGTACGCGCCGCAGATGCTCTGCTTCATGCACGCTTTAAGGAATCGGTGTTTTTTGAACTTCGGGCTAAGTAGCAGACGACTGTATCTATTGTTTTCACACTTTTTCTTTCTTTTCCAAATTTGTCTTCCTATTCTACGTTTAAGTACCTTGGCACCGCCCAGATTTGCGCGTCATGGGTACGCCCCGTTCTGAGTGGTTCGCCGAGTATCGAGAACAGGGCCCCAGGAATGATGCGACTTGCGCCAGCTGCTGCACACTATCATGGGGCAGTTTACAGTACAATGCACCGTCCTCCCACCTGTATTTCCCTGCTGCAGAATCTTTTGGAATACCGCTCGCATCCACAACGGCATCGAGATGTTACGCTATGAAAGCATGGAACGCGCTCAATTCCTGCATTGGGCACTGCGGCACCGAAGCCAACATGTGCGTCACAACCCTTTCGTCATTCTGCTCCAGGTTCTTTCCTGTTTGATGCTGGATGATCCCTGCAATTCTAGCACCGACCATCCGCCTACCATCTGCACTCTGACCACGAATGATGCTGCTTGCGTCAACAGCTGCGCACTAACATATTACAGTCTACAGTGCAATGCGCTGTAATACCACCTAGACTTTCCTGCTCCAGAATTCTTTGGGATACCGGTCGCATCCACAGCGGCATCGAGATCATACGCTATTAAAGCGTGGAATGCCCTCATCTTCCGCATTGGGTACTGCGGCACCGAAGGAAACATGTGCGTCACCAATCCTTTCGTCTTTCTGCTCCAGGTGACCAAACGATTTGGCAAATGCTTCTTGATTAGCGACTTGTTTTTTTCTGGTGCTCCCATGCCCATGGCAGAAGATTAACTCTTGAGAGCTACGCGGTTTGTTTGAAACGTCTTTTGCTACTTGCTGGGGATGTAGAGAGCAACCCTGGTACTAAACTGCAGGAGGCACTTACTGAAATTCGAAGTATGGCTGTTAAAAGATATCAAGAGCAACAGTAAGGAAACACATGAATCTTTAGAGACCATTTTCGATAAATTGAACCCTATAGTGCAGCTTCAGGTGACGATTAAAGATGCTGAAGAAAACATTACACACCTTCAGAACAGCTTGAATAGTCTTGAACGTTAGGCGAGTGGGCTCGGCGGCACCGAAACGATGGGCCACAATTTTCCTGTCTTGCTTGTGCAGCTCCTAGGCCTGTGGTGCTTTGACCTCCAGGTTCAACCCCACGAGCCATGCCACGTCCCGACGCCCTTCTTCGAAGTCTGCTGCCGTACCGATCTACCAGCCCTGAATCATCACGGTACGACATCGGTGCACTCCTGGGATGACCGCTGTTTCCTCACCCCAACGCATCTGCCGAACGCGCATCCCCGCGTGCGTAGTTACGCCACCTCCGCGTCGATGGATCGCCCTGGCTACCAACACGAAAAAGGAAAACCTGCCTCGTGACCATGTTATCACCCTCTCAGAACGCCATCATAAAGCCCCTTTCCAACAATGCGCCCTTCAGTGGGCTTCGCGGCACCGAAACGATGGGCCACACTTACCGGTGGAATTTTCCTTTCTTGCTTACGCAGGTGAGCAATTGCCATTCCCTATATGATAATCGCACAGGCAATCTCTTCCTATTCGTGCGCCGAGCCCACGGTGCGCATGTGACATTTTATATGAAAGGTCTTGTGTGATTTTCAACTTGCTTTTAAAAGCTGGCGATATTGAGGCCAATCCAGGGCCTAACCACGTTGAGCCCTCGGCATCCCATCTCCTGAAAGGTATTAAAGAAGTTCAGACCAGACAGTCAAACTTGCTTTTAGAGCTGAAATCTATAAAAGTATCACTATCTGACAATGAGAAAGCCTTCACTGAAGCGAACAACCGCCTCTCGAAAATCTAAGCAGATTGCGCTTCCTTCTCTTCGATAAAATTGGAAGTAGAAGATATTAGGTCCACAACAATCGAATTCAAGGTTGAAATTGCAAAAATTCCTGCCCAGTTGGACAATGCGGAAAATCGAGGACAAAGAAACAACCTAGTTTTTTACGATCTGAAAGATGCAAGTAATGAGTCCTGGAAAGATTCCGAAAAAAAAATTTATCGATCACTGCGACCAGTATCTAAATCTATCTATTGAACCTCGAAGCATTGAGTGCGCCCATCGCCTTGGATCATTTCCTTCTAGCAAAAACCGCCATATCATTGTCGCATTCGCTCGCTTTAAAGATAAGGGCCTGGTTTTATTCGTATGCAGCAAATTTAAAGATACTGGTTACAGTACTACTCACGTAATACCTGTCTTGCACGGAAGCGCCTGTATGATTATGGTAAAAGTCAGGGCCTCAACTTTAAAATAAGACATGACAGAATGGCATCCGAAAAAAAAAACGTACACTTTCGATCACTTCAGTAACACCGTAGTTGAACAGCATACCTAGCAATCACTTCATCAGAAACACAGGTTAAAACAGGCTCCCCGTTTTCATTTATCTTTCGTCTTTACTAATATCCGCAGTGTCGTTCCCAAACTTGACGCTTTATGCAGTTTAGTCGAACCATGTTCCGCTAATGTTCTTTTATTAACCCAAACCTGGCTTACATCTGCTATTTACGAAGTCGAAATGTTACCCTCTCTTCCTAACTTTGATATTTTCCGATCAGATCGCAGAGACATGCGAGGTGGGGGAGTACTAATAGCCACTGATTGCTCGTTACATTGTTCGCAGGTAAACATTTCAAGCCCTTTGGAAATGGTCTGGCTTTGCTGCGATCAATCTTACCCTCGAGTTCTCATCGGAGTTTCATATCGCCTCCTAACCATGACTCTTCATTTAGTGCTCTGCTTCATGACGCTTTGAACAGATTAACAATCCTCTATCCAAACACTCTGATTTTATTGTTCGGTGACTTCAATTTTCCTTCCATAATTTGTTCTGATCTTGCATCAACTCTCTCAAAAAATAATCTTGATAGCGAATTTGTTCATACCTGCCTTACTTTTGGGTTAGAACAAATAATAGATTATCCAACTAGAATAACAGGTCATTCTGCTAACATTTTGAACCTTGTGCTGACATCCCAACCTGATAGTTTTTCACCTATAACTTATCTAGAAAGGCTTTGCGATCACCTGGCTATTCATGCTACTTTCTCATGTCATCTACAGAATAACAAAAAGAAAAAGGAAACACTTTCCCTATATGATAAGGGTGATTACAACAGTTTTAACCGTGACCTTGCTGCTTTCGTCGATAACTTTACCCCTGATTTTCAAGTTCGTTCTCTGGAATCGAACTGGTTACTTTTCAAGTCCGAAATGGGACGTCTTATCAGTATACACATTCGTATTATCACAATAACAGAGTGACCTAGTTCCCCATGGTATAATAAAACGCTAAAAAGACGCTAAAATACAATACAAGAAGAAACAATTATTTCGTACAGCTAAAGGTACTAACATGACGCACGCATGGAACAAATATTTCACTGCCTCCGCTAACTATGACGCCGAAGTGGCCAAAGCTAAGGGTACCTTTTTTTCTTACACCTTGCCTAATATGCTGAATAATAACCTAAGGCGCTTCTGGAAAACTATTATCGCTTCTACGTCTAGCACAATTTCATTTACTGATCAGTCTGGACTTAAATATTCTGATTTAGATGTTCCAAATATCCGAAATGATCAGTTTTGCTCTGTATTTACTGATAAACCTCTCGATAACCTCCCTGAAGTCCAGTGTCTTAATGATTCTCCTATGGCAAACATTATCCTTGAGCCAAGTGGTATATTAAAAATCACAGAATCATTACCAAATTCATCATCTGCTGGTGTTGACGGCATCAATCAGAAAATCCTGAAAAATACTAAGTTCTTTGTAGTGTCATATTATCTCTGATTTTTCAGCAGTCGCTTTCATCGTCCTCACTACCACGCGATTGGCGGATCGGGAACGTCATTCCAGTCTGCAAAAAAGGTAACCGTTAATCACCACTTAATTACAGACCTATCTCGTTAACAAGGGTTTGCTGTAAAATCATGGAACATGTAATATATTCCCATACTGCCAAGTTTCTATCATCGCATAACTATTTTCATCCTAATCAACATGGCTTCCGCAAAGATCATTCCTGTGATACACAACTTACTCTCTTCCTTAATGTCATACATGCATGTCTGGATACAACGTTCCTACGGATGTCATATTCATAGATTTTGAAAAAGCGTTTGATAAAGTCTCTCATGCACGCCTCATTCTTAAACTTTCACGCCTAAACCTTCATCCTTTGGTTCTGGATTGGATCCGTGCTTTCTAAATCGACCGTTATCAATTCGTTCACGCTAATTCTCATTCGTCATCACTTTGCCTGTTCTGTCTGGCGTTCCGCAACGATCTGTCTTAGGCCCCCTTCTATTTCTTATTTATATAAATGATTTGCCCTCTAACACCACTTCTAACATACGGCTATTTGCTGACGATTATCATCTATTGCCCAATAGTCAACCAGTCCGACATTACCATTCTCCAAGAAGACCTGCTACGCGTACAAGAGTGGTGTAAAACCTGGCTAATGTCATTAAATTCTGCTAAAACTTCCCTTCTTTCAATCCACCACCGGCGCAACCACCAGGATGCAATTTATAGAATTAACAACCTTCCCATTAAATCAGTGAGATTCTTATTAATATCTCGGTATTCATTTAAGTAAAAACCTAACCTGGTCGCAACACGTTCACCATGTAACAAATTCAGCTAATCAAGTTTTAGGATACCTGCGCCGCAACCTTGCCTTAGCACCGCGTTCCATAAAATTCCTTGCTTACTGAACACTTGTACGGTCGAAATTGGAGTTTTCATGCTCTGCCTATGATCCTAACTTTGCTAACCTGATTGACACACTCGAATCAGTCCAGAATCGCGCTGCAAGATTCGTTTGTTCTAATTTTTCATACCACACTAGCGTTTCCGCACTAAAGTCTCAGCTTAATCTCCCCACATTGGCCTGTCGTCGCAAGATCGCCCGTCTTTCGTTATATCATAAATTTTTCCGTACCTTTAATCACGAAGTTATTCCTATCACACGTGCTCATCGTATTTTCCGTAATTGTCACCCTAACGCTGTCTACCCTGTGAAAGCCCGCACCGAAATATATCACCAGTCCTTTATGCGTTGCATATTGCAATCACTCAGTTCAGCCCTTGGGCGCGGCCGGGCAACCACCAAACCACGTAACGTGACGTCACGACAGCCGGAGGAAAAGCTGGGCCCCAACTCGCGCGGTCGCGGCGGCCGCAGCCACCACCTGACTCCCGCTCCTCCCGCTAGGGGCGCTGCGCCGGCACGTGACGTCACGGAGGAAAAGCTGGGCCCCAACTCGCGCGGTCGCGTGCGGCCGCAGCCACCACCTGACTCCCGCTCCCCCCGCTAGGGGCGCTGCGCCGGAATTGATTAAACAGACATTACCGGGACTAATATATGCGGACGATATATTGATAATGGCTGACAACAAGGAAGACCTGCAGAAGTTGTTAGACATATGCAGTACAGAGGGAGATAGATTAGGCTTCAAGTATAGTAAGGAAAAATCTGCAGTCATGACATTTAATGAAGAGGGCGGCGAGCATAGAATACAGGAGTTCGTGCTAAAAGTAGTGAATGAGTACAAGTATCTTGGGGTGTGGATAAATAACAGTGTTGAGTATCTGGCAGAGCATGAAAAATATGTAATGAATAAAGCTAGTAGGAATGCAGCTGTCATGAAAAATAGGGCACTGTGGAATTACAATAGGTATGAGGTGGTAAGAGGGATCTGGAAAGGGGTGATGGTCCCTAGCCTGACCTTCGGGAATGCGTTCCTGTGTATGAGGCCAGATGTTCAAGCAAGGCTGGAAATTAGGCAACGGGGAGTAGGGAGGTTAGCTTTGGGAGCACATGGCAATACACCAAATCAGGGGGTATAGGGTGATATGGGATGGGCGTCTTTCGAGAGCAGAGAGGCTAGCAGTAAGATAGCATTTGAAGAACGATTGAGAAGGATGGAGGAAAAGCGGTGGGCTAGGAAAGTTTTCAGATACCTGTATATAAAGAATGTTGACACGAAATGGAGAAAGCGAACTAGAAAATTGAAAAGCAAATATCTGGACAGCAGTAAGGGGGCAAATCAGCAATTATCGGTTAAGAAAAAGGTTAAAGGAACAGAGAGAGCTTTGTGGAAAACAGGGATGCTGACGAAATCGGCACTAGAAGCATACCAGACCTTTAAACAGGAAATTGTCAAAGAAAATATCTATGATAATTGTAGGGGAAGTTCTTTGTTGTTTGAGGCCAGGACTGGAGTTTTGCGGACTAAGACGTATAGAGTCAGGTACCCGGAGATAGACACTTTGTGCATTGCGTGCGGAGAGGAGGAGGAAACAGCTGAACACTTGATACTTTTCTGTAAAGGGCTTCACCCTACAGTGGAAGGCAGCGGGGCTGACTTACCCAAGGCATTGGGGTTTAGGGATAGTGAAGGGAAAGTGGATTTTAAGAGGTTAGAAGTAACCAAGCAAAGGTTATCTGATTGGTGGCTAAAAGCAAGACAGGAGTAAAATTTCACGAGACATGGCTAGGTGGGTTGAGCCACCGCCCGATGTAAAGGGTTCAGCCGTATCCATCCATCCATCCATCCATCCATCCATACATCCATCCATCCATCCATCCATCCATCCATCCATCCATCCATCCATCCATCCATCCATCCATCCATCCATCCATCCATCCATCCATCCATCCATCCATCCATCCATCCATCCATCCATCCATCCATCCATCCATCCATCCATCCATCCATCCATCCATCCATCCATCCATCCATCCATCCATCCATCCATCCATCCATCCATCCATCCATCCATCCATCCATCCATCCATCCATCCATCCATCCATCCATCCATCCATCCATCCATCCATCCATCCATCCATCCATCCATCCATCCATCCATCCATCCATCCATCCATCCATCCATCCATCCATCCATCCATCCATCCATCCATCCATCCATCCATCCATCCATCCATCCATCCATCCATCCATCCATCCATCCATCCATCCATCCATCCATCCATCCATCCATCCATCCATCCATCCATCCATCCATCCATCCATCCATCCATCCATCCATCCATCCATCCATCCATCCATCCATCCATCCATCCATCCATCCATCCATCCATCCATCCATCCATCCATCCATCCATCCATCCATCCATCCATCCATCCATCCATCCATCCATCCATCCATCCATCCATCCATCCATCCATCCATCCATCCATCCATCCATCCATCCATCCATCCATCCATCCATCCATCCATCCATCCATCCATCCATCCATCCATCCATCCATCCATCCATCCATCCATCCATCCATCCATCCATCCATCCATCCATCCATCCATCCATCCATCCATCCATCCATCCATCCATCCATCCATCCATCCATCCATCCATCCATCCATCCACCATCCATCCATCCATCCATCCATCCATCCATCCATCCATCCATCCATCCACGTCACGGAGGAAAAGCTGGGCCCCAACTGGCGCGGTCGCGCGCGGCCGCAGCCACCACCTGACTCCCGCTCCTCCCGCTAGGGGCGCTGCGCTATGATTGACGTCACGGCACATGTATAAAAGAGCTGCGCTCCTTCGCCGGGACAGTCTTATAACCCTGTCACACGGGCATTTCGAGGGCCCTCGAACCGATAGTCTATCGACTCAAAGGCGATCGAGCGCTGCTACAAGGGCAGTTTCAATGGCGATCGAGTCAATAGCCTATCGAGTCAACGGAGCAGCACGGAACTCCATCGAGATATGCAACGCATTCTTGGCGTAACCAACCTAAGCCTGGCCATTTTTTTTCCTGAAAACAGCCCGAGACTGGAATGACCTTCCATCCGAAGTGGCAACCATCATCGAGTATCGCAGGTTCAAAACCGCCCTCGAACATCATCTGTATTCATGCTAATTGTCTTCTCAGCCCAACCCTCGTGTATTGTCTCTCGTGGACCTTTGATGAACAAATAAATAAATAAATACGATCTTGCAAACTGAAGCAGGTGGTCGAACTTAATAATTTGCGGTTTAACTAACCATGAAGATGAGACGACCAAAACTCTAGAAAAAGAAGTACCTGACAGCATTCTTCAAGGCAAACTTGGTGTTACAACCTCTGGGATTGAAAGAATACATCGCTTGGGCGCAAGAAGGAAAACCAAAACGCGACCTGTCATCTTCAAACTACTCGACTCCAGACATAAAGCAAAGATCTTGATTAACTGTTCGAAGCTAAAGGGTTCGTCTTTTTCGGTGAGAGAAGACTTTTCCCAGCGAGTACGCTACATAAGAAAAAAAACCGTGGGATAGCTGCAAAGCTAGTCAGATAAGCACAATAAAGTTTTTATTGTGTACGACAAGATTAAGATTAATGGCGAACTTTTCTCGTGCGATGCTACAAAAGAAGAAAAACTACCAATATAAAAAAACACTCAATCATAGCAGCTACAGAGAAAAGATTGATTCAGACAACTAGTCATAGCCACTTAAATGCTAGGAGTATAGTAAATAAATTAGTAGGGTGAGAAACATTTCTTCGTGAATACCGTCCAGATGTAGCAACCATCACTGAAACGTGGCTCTCCTCGCACATTTCTAACGATATCTTTCCAACGGGTTATCTTATTTTGCGCAAAGACAGGCCTGCTCAAGGTGGTGGCGTCATGATTTTGATTAGGGACCACATATATACTACGCTCTTACCGGACGTCGATGGCGCAGAGGCACTTTAGTGTAAAATTCTTGTAAATGAAGCTAATATTTATATTGACACAATGTATCGTCCACCAAATAGCAGTGTCGATACCATAGAGACTTTACCAGCATACATGCAGTGTCACCTTCACCAATCTAGAAAAAGCACTCTTACAGCCAATTTTAACCTCCCAGGCATAGCGTGGGAACTATGGATAGAGGATCCACTGACCAAACCAGTGCCGACGCGCTTCCTGACGTCGCATTTGCTTTCTGCCTCAAAAAATTGTGCAGGAACCTACCCCTATTACAGACAGAAGCCACAGTGTTCTTGATTTACCTTTTATAAGCATTTTTTTTTCGCTGAGGGTGCCTCTTCATGTGAGATACTTGATGCTATATTTGACCACTGGGCAACCATTTGTTCGCTGTCCTTGATTCCCCCGTCACGCGCGAAAAAAATAACACAAGTATATGACTGGAAATTTGCTGATGATGTTGGCGTTCTTGATGTCCTTGATCATTTCTATTCACAATTTCTACAATGTACACCGATCCGTCGGTATCATGCGACAACCTATCGTTGACGTTTAAGCATAAAGTGTAACATTGTGTCTGACCTTATGTTCCCACAGGAGTAAAAACTGTAGACAAGCTTAATCCTTGGATAACTCAGGACATCATACTTATGAAGCGCTAGCTGTCACAACTGGGGAAGCTTAAACGACGGAAATCATCGACAACACACACTGAACACATTCGCAAACTCTCAAATGACCTAAAGCAAGCAACTAGGACTTCAAACACAAATATACAAAAGTTTTCCTTAGCAACTTTATCAAAACCGCTCCCTAGAAATTTTGGAGATATCTGAACACTCGAAAGCACTAACAACGCCATATACCTCCGCATGAGGCAATAAAGATAGCTAATAACTTCAATCTGTATATTTTATCGGTTTTCACGCTTGACGACAATTCTGTGCCTCATCAAGATTCCGAAATAGGTGATTGTAGCCTAGACCTGCCCTAACACTAAATGAATCGGGAGTTTTTGCTCTTTTACTTAATCTCGATGAGAAGAAATCTAGTGGCCCAGATAATATTCCGAATACGTGCTTCAAGAGATACGCATAGTGAGTATTGAAATATTTGCTTCTTGTTATAAGAAGTCCCTTGAAAGTGCAAAAGTGCCGAAAGACTAGAAAATCGCTAAGGTTGTCCCTGTTCATAAACCTGGAGACACTACAAATGTTCCTAACTATCTCCCTGTTTCACTCGCGTGTGTTGCATCCAAGAGATTTGAACATATCATTCTTAAGCACATCGTAAGATTACTTGAAGAAAATAATCTATCTATGGGGGGATACAACGTCTCAAAGCAACTCAGGCTATGAGGGACGCTGTAGTGAAGGGCTCCGGAAATTTCGACCACCTGGGGTTCTTTAACGCTCACTGACATCGCACAGTACACGGGCCTCTAGAATTACGCCTCCATCGAAATTCGACCACCGCGACCGGGATCGAACCCGCGTCTTTCGGGCCAGCAGCCGAGTGCCATAACCACTCAACAACCGCGGTGGCTTAGAAAATAATTTACTGAGTTCTAACCGGCACGGCTTAAAGAAAGCGCTATCAACTACAACTGACTGCTAGAAACGATCCACGATCTCGCATCCGCACTCGACAAACGCAGCCAGGTTGATGTCTTATTTCTTGATTTCTCAAAACCGCTCGATCGTGTATCACGCCCAAAATTGATGTTTTAAAGTTCAACACTTCCGTGGCTGTAACAAATTTAAAATCTGGATACAAAGTTATCTTTCAGACCGCTACCAGTATGTGCAATATGACGGCCACGCATCGCACCATGACAAAGTAAAGTCTGGCGTACCTCAAGGAACGGTATTAGTACCCATATTAGTTCTAGTTTGCATCAACGATCTAACATTCAATCTCAACGCAACAGTCTGATTATTTGCATACAATTGCATTGTTTATTTAGAAATTAAGTCACACAACGATCAAGTCACATTAAACTATGCAATTGGCTGAATAGAAAAATGGTGTCGCGAGTGGCAGATGACCCTGAATCTCGAGAAATCAGTGCGCAAGACAATCAAGAAAAAAGAACCCGCTCGTTTTCTCGTATAAATTCGAAAATAAGCCTTTAAAATCAGTTCTAAACACAAATACCTAGGTGTTGTTGTCTCCTCTGACCTGAAACGGGATAAATATATAGAATATATATCGTCAAAACCTCTTTTCGCACTCTTTTCTCTTATGCGATCAATACCGTCTGCCTCTCCCGACACCAAGCTACTGGCATACCTTTCCCTCGTCCTTCCTGTGCTCGAGTTCAACATCCTGCGTTGGTTTCCGCACACACAGAAATGCATAAATAAGATAGAAAGCGTTCAGCAGAAGTCAGTAAGCTGTGTTTTTAACAAATATCAAAATAACGACTCCCCAACTGAACTCTTAAACAAGACAAATCTCTCCACTATTAGTAACCGGGCCCGAACCTCGCGCCTTAAATTTGTCTTTCTCCTCTTAAACTGTGCTCTAAAATAGATTCTGAACCCTATTATTTTTCATCTAAACACAACACCAGAACGAAACACTCACAGCACTTAACAGAGTATAAATTTCGTACTGACACTTTTCGTTATTCTTTTTTTTCCCGCAAGCGATTAGGAAATAGAAAATGTTACCGATAAAATTTATTTTTATTTACAGATACCTTACAGGCCTCCGTAGAAGCATAATGTTAGGGGGGTCAAATTCAGAAGTTTGTGAAAATAGGCTAGAAATTGAAAAAACATATTTAAGTACAGCAAAACACAAAAAAGGTGAGTTCAGATACAATTTCGCAATTCGCAAAAAGTGATAAAGTAAAAAACAACTATGCGTCATGTAACAAAAATAGGGGAAATGCACAAAGAGTTATACCAAAGCAAAAAAAATATATCAGGCATACATGAGTAAAGCTGCGCATCAAAAGAACCAAAGAGGTAATATCAGCTGAAAACGAAGTTATATGCACCGTGAGTATATAAATGACGTGCTAGGCGTTATCAATGAAATGCTTGAGTAGATGTTTGTGAAAGGTGTCATGATTACCCTGCAGGGTGATGCAGTCCGGAAGATCGTTTCAGAGACGGATTGACGCGGGAGTGATTAGAAGTTAAAAGCATGTGTGTTGCCATAAATACGGGCATAGCTGTAGTTGTTATGTAATCTACATGATACGTAGGAGGGACGTTGTGGATGTGCTGGCGGCGAATCAGTGGCATGGACGTATTTGTGAAAGATAGATAAAAGAGCAATTACACGATGTATTTGCAACGGATGGAGCGAAATTTCGATCTTTAGTGGTGATACACTGGAATGATAATTGTAATTTTACAAAATGAAACGACAAGCCCTATTCTGGACAGCTTTCAACTTCTCTATTAGATATTTCTGATGAGGTGACCATATGGATGAAGTGTGCTCTAGCTGCGGTCTGACAAAGGTAATGTGGGCTTGTTTACGCACGTGAGGGGTGGTGCATTTCAGGTTACGGCGAAGGAAACCTAGTGACCGGGAAGCATTAGCGAAAATGCTGTTTATGTGTTCAGCCCAAGAAAGGTTTGGTGAAAGATGGACGCCTAGATACTTATACTGCGTATTCCGAGCCAATGTATCGTTATTGTGTTAGAGAAAATGCGAATTGACTTATTTTCGGCTAAAATAAATTATCTCACACTTAGAAATATTTAAGGTCATTAGCCACGTTTTACACAAGTCGTTAATGCGATGAAGGTCACTTTGAAGTGCAAGGTGGTCGTTAGTACTTTTTATTGGTTGATAAATAATGCAGTGTCAGCAAATATGCGTATCCAAGGTGAGATGCTTACTGGCAGGTCATTAATGTAGGTTAAGAAGAGCAATGGATCGAGGACGCTTCCTTGCGGCACGCCCGATGTAACGTCGGAGAGAGGAGAGGAATAATTATTAACAACGGTGAACTGCTGGCGATTAGAGAGAAAATTACGAACCCATGACAGAGTTAAAAAATATAATTTGAGCGCAGGAAGTTTAGATATTATTCGGCATTGTGCTACCCGATCAAATGCTTTGGTAAATTCCAAAAAGATGCAATCAGTTTGTAAGGTACTGTTCATTTTGAAGTGTAGGTCGGTTGTAAACTCAAATAACTGCGTCTCACAGGAAAAACCTTTTCTGAAGCCATGCTGCTTAGTGAAAAAAACATGATTAGATTCCAGGTGATTGCAGATGTGTGATGCGAAAATGTGTTCAAGCATCTTGCAACAGATGCAGGTAAGTGAGATTGCCCGGTAGTTTTCGTGCGATTGTTTGTTGCCACTTTTGAAAACCGTACAATCTTTCTTATTTTCCAATCGGTGGGGAGCTCACCTGCAGATATTGACAGCTTAAATATTTGAAGTAAGATGATGCTTGAGACAAAAATGGTGTTTTTTAATTTTATAAATTAAATTTGTCAACACCAGAGGAAGAGGATACTTTAAGGTTATTTATCAGGTGTACTATGCCATCGAGTGTAATGTCAACTGGTGCCATGTAGGGGTATCCAACATCAGATACATACGGGAAGTTATAGTTACCTAGTGTTAACATTGAATCTCTGTGCAGTTTTCTTTGTAACCTGTCATAATTGTTTATTTGAACTTTTCAGTCTAGCACTGCACGTGCTTTTTTCGGAAGAAATCTTTTTGCACGCTGCGCTTTATATTGAGTTGCTTAATACGCCATATTTGTATTTTGAAACGGTCTCCCATGATTATCTCTTTTACAAGGTTATTTCAGTTTTATGACCCTTCAATGTGAATTTTTTTGTGACGTACCTAAAAAGAAAACCTACCTGTCCCCATTCCTGCAACAGCCTCGAACGAGGCTAGCAGTATGTTTCAAATAAAGTTAAAAAATAATAATATACTTTATTACCACTGTACGTTCTGTACAAGTGATGTTCAGGCCCGTCAAAGCCGACCAGAGGCTTGCCGGACTGGGCCTGGTAGTCAAAGCAAAGCGACAAAATAGCAGGAGATCAATACAAAGCACTAATCGCTACAGAGAACACTAAAGCTAAATTATTACAAAATTCACAAATAGAGCACCAAGATAAGGACTATGCAAAAAGGGAACAGAACAAAACAGAATCACGTGCATCTTCGTGATAAACAAAGAGCGACCGTGGTCAGCATGTTGCTTTCAAGTGTATCTTCAGGTTCCGCAAATAGGTCACTTAAAAAAGTTCATCAGGCAATTCATTAAAGATCTCAGGCACATAAGTGCCGCGTCTTGATCTTACATACAGTGTTAAACTCCGCGGTACAAAATAACGAGTCGACTCCCGCAACTTTCTACTCGGAACATTCAGTAAAAAAAAGTTGGAATTCCAAAATTGGCTACAAACGACTGTTTGCACAAATAAAGAGCGAATTGATGGAAGATTGCGGCATTTAACAACGTTAGTACCGGATGGGAGATGGAAATTATATGCCATAGTGTTTAACATGTTTTTCAAAAGCGTGTTCACATGGTCATGCCAACGAGAAGGAAACGGAGCATAAACAGTGATGCCAAACGAAATGACACTACACGCGAGCGCATGCGTCACAATTTCTTTCATGGCCAAAGGCGCCAATGATTTCATATTAAAAAGTAACCATGAAAGATTACGAAGCTTCGAACATACGCAACCTAAATGTTCATGCCATGATGAGTAGCCGTCGAAGACCACACCCAAATATTTGTGCGAGTTTACATATTCCACTGGTTGACAGTGACCTGCAACATGTTCATGCAAGAATACCAGCTTATTTATAAGTGATGTTTTCAAGCATTTCTGAAACACGATATTTTTTTTTCTTCGCGTTCACTCAAATTGCGTTCTCAGCAAAGCATTTTATTCAATTTTATGTTTTCATGTAACAAAATCACCGTGCTCTCATAATGTGCTTTGCTAAAAAACTGCGTCAACCGCGTATTGGAGAACTGAGCACTCGGACGCTATCGAATTCAAGTCATTTGTATATAAAAAAGACCAATGTAAAACAAAACTCTGCGTGCCGACGGAATTGCATAAGCAGGCCAGGGGTGCGGCCTGATCTCGGTGACCAGAACCGACAACGCCCTCCCTCACCAGAACAGGATTTGGCCACCCTGGTGTAGTACTTGGCGGCAACCTTCCATGAACAAACCAATTAACTCTCGGCCCTCAATGCCCAGTGGCAGCGAAGCAACTGACCAAAGCGGCGGTCAGAACTGTGACGCAGCGAAGGGTACTAAGACTCTCTGGCTCCGGACAGTCCGCCATTGGAATCTGAACTTGACAATGTTTAACGCTAGGACCTTATCTAGTGACGCTAGCCTAGCAGTGCTGTTGGAGGAACTAGCGGGCATTAAATGGGATGTCATGGGGACTAGCGAAGTTAGGAGGACTGGTGAGGCTTGTTTTTTTTTTTGGTTTATGAGGGTTTAACGTCCCAAAGCGACTCAAGCTATCAGGGACGCCGTAGTGGAAAGCTCCGGAGATTTCGACCACCTGGGGTTCTTTAAAGTGCACTGACATCGCACAGTACACGGGCCTCTAGAATTTCACCTCCATCGAAATTCGACCACCGCGGCCAGGATCGAACCCGCGTCTTTCGGGCCAGCAGCCGAGCGCCATAACCACTCAGCCACCACGGCGGCCCCGGACAGGTGAGGCGTATACAGTACTAAAGGACGGGCACATACTGTGCTATAGCGGATTAGTGGATAGATGAGAACTATGTGTGGGAGTGCTCATTAATAAGGATATAGCTGGAAACGTAGAGGAGCTCTATAGTATTAACGAAAGGGTGGCAGATATCGTAATTACGCCTAATAAGAGGTACAAGCTGAAGGGGGTGCAGGCCTACATGTCTATATATAGTCATGATGAACAGTCTGTTGAAAGCTTCTATGAAGACGTGCGGTCGGCAATGAACAAAGCAAAAACACAGTACACTGTATTGATGAGTGACTTAAGTGCGAAAGTGGGTAAGAAGCAGGCTGGCGACCACGCTGTAGGCGACTATGGGATAGGCTCTAGGAATAGCGGGGGAGAGCTATTAGTAGAGTTCCCAGTTAGATATAATTTACGCATCATGGATACCTCCTTCCGCAAACAAAAAAACAGGAAGTGGACCTGGAAGAGCCCTAATGGTGGGACTAAAAATGAAATTGATTTCATACTATGCGCTAACCCTGGTATCGTGCAGGATGTGGAGGTCCTCGGAAAGGTGCGTTGTAGCGACCACAGAATGGTATGGTCTCGAATTAGCTTAGACTTGAAGAGGGAACGGATGAAGCTAGGAAAAAGGAAGTCCATTAACGAGCTATCGGTAACAGGGAAAATAGAGGAATTCAGGATATCGGTGCAGAACAGATACTCAGCTTTAACTGAGGAAGATGATATTAATTTTGATACAATGAACGATAATCTGAGAGGTATCATTATGGAGTGCACAGCAGAAGTAGGCGGTAGGACGTTTCGACAGGATACCGGCAAGCTATCTCAGGAGACGAAAGATCTGATTAAGGAATGTCAAAGCATGAGGGCGTCTAACCTTGCAGACAGAACAGAAATAGCAGAGTTATCGAAGTTAATACACAAGCGCAAGGTAGCAGACAAAAGGAAGTTTAATATGGAGAGAATGGAGCATGCTCTACAGAAGGGAGGAAGCCTAAAAGCGATGAAGAGGAAACTCAGAATAGGTAAAAATCAGATGTGTGCGTTAAGAGACAAGAAGGGCAATGTCTTCAGCATTGTGGATAAGATAATGAAAGTAGCCGAAGAGTTGTACACAAATCTATACAGTAGCCAATGCAATCAGAACGTTAATGATAGAGACAGTAGCGCACTGCAATGCGTAATACCGCCGGTAACGAAAGAGGAAATAAAGCTTTAGGAGCAATGCAAAGGGGAAAAACAGGTCACGGTAACAGTAGATCTGTTGAAAGACAGAGAGGAGATTCTGCTAGAAAAACTAGCCACCTTGTATACGCAATGCCTTATGACTTCGACCGTACCAGAAGCTTGGAAAACGCAAATATAATCCTACTTCATAACAAATGAGACGCAAATGACTTGAAAAATTACAGACCGATCAGATTACTGTTCGTTTCCTACAAGGTATTTACTAAGGTAGTCGCTAATAGAGTCAGGGCAGCCTTAGACTTCATTAAACCAAATGATCAGGCAGACTTTTGTAAAGGTTATTCTACAATGGATCATATTTCATTTCATTTTAATGAGCGCTCAGGGCCAAATGCACAAAAGAGGGGAGTGGTTACAAAACAAAAATACATAAATAGATACAATGCATATTGCAGAACATGTATTATCATTCTCCTGTTATACAATGTTAGCTAGTGCAGAACGAAAATACTGGTTATCAATTATGTCGACGATATCTGCGGCAAGGCGGTTTCATTCACGTGATGTACGAGGCAAGAAAGACTGAAATTCCGTTTTAGTGTTACATGATTCAATGCTATCTTTGTGGCGATGATCAATGCGATTTTACACGTATCTGGGGGACGAAATAAGGGAATCGCGAAGCGTGGGGTGATGGTATAGTTTATGAAAAAGGCTCAAACGAATTGTCTGCCGGCGGGATGCTAAAAGAGGTAACGAAAGATTAGCTTTCATGCTTGTTACTCTTGCTGTACGGTTAAAGTTGGACAGAATAAAACGAGCAGCGTTATTTTGAACCAGCTCAAGCAAAGTTATCAGTTTTGCATGATGCAGATCCCATATCGCTGCGGCATATTCCAGATTAGAACGTATTAGTGTTTTATAAAACAATTTCAAAGAAGATCGAGTTTTGGAAAAGTTACGGCGCACGTAGCCCAACATGCGGTTAGCTTTGTTAGCAATGTACTGAATATGGCGCGTCCAGTTAAGGTCAGCAGAAATAAGAACACCCAGGTATTTATATGAAGTAACCGCTACCAAGGCAATGTTATTTAGGTAGTACACAGGCGGAGAGTGGGAACTTCTTGATATTCGCATAATTTTGCAATTATTAGTATTAGGTTCCATTAGCCATTCATTACTCCAAAGAGAAATGCTATATAGATCACGCTGGAGATTGTTAGCATCATCGGGTGACTTTATTTCGCGGAAAACAACACAGTCGTCAGCAAACAAAAGAATGTTACATGATACAATGGAAGGGATATCATTGATGTAAATAAGAAATAAAAGGGTCCCAAGCACTGACCCTTGTGGCACGCCACAGTAAACTTCGCTGAAAGGTGAATTAAAATTATTAGCCTAAACGAACGGCGATCGGTTAAGAAGAAAGTATTAAACCCATTTCAGAACATTGTAGTCAATATTCAGTTGGGTTAGCTTTAAAAATAGTAAGCGGTGACATACCTTGTCGAATGCTTTCGAGTAATCAGGAAAATGCAGTCAGCTTCTGATGCGGGATCAAAAATATGGTAAAGTTTGATGGTGAAGCAGGCAAGTTGGGTTTCACAAGAAAATGACCTCCGAAATCCATGCTGTGCGGGTGTAAAAAACGAATTTAACTCGTGAAAGTTCACAAGGTTAGTGAAGATGACATGTTCTAATAGTTTGCAACTAGTACTAGTGAGCGAGATGGGGCGATAATTTGTTGGGGATGTTCTATTTCCTGATTTGAATAATGGAACCACCTTCCCGACTTTCTATTGTGTTGGCAGAATGGAACTATGGAGAGTCTGCTGAAAAATTTTTGTTGGTATTAAGAAACTGTAGACAATTGTATTTTTTTTTTAAATTTTGCATGAATGGAGTCAAAACCGGGCGATGAATGAAATTGAAGGGCATCAATAAGTTTAGCAACGCCATATGAATCGATGACAATTTGAGGCATAGTTGGGAAATTATACCGGAGTGGAACGGGATGTTTGGTGTTTGATGTGCGTGAGAAGTTCTGAACAAAAGTTTTGTTAAGTTCTGATGCGCATAAATTAGCCGGAACAGGGTCACCAGACGCGTCCGTTAAGTTAATAGATTCTTCGGTATGCGGGTTGACGACGCGCCAAAATTTTTTAATGTTGGTAGACAGCAGGTATGGTAAAGTGTTAGAAAGGAAGTTATCTTGTGCTTGCTTAAGAGCAGTTTTATAGGCATCAGCGGCAGTATTGCATGCGTCCCAGTGAGCGTTACATGTTGATAGCCTGGCTGTGCGATATCGGCGCTTTTTTCTGTTAGATAGGCGTCTTATATGGGCGGTATACCATGGGGCTTGAGGATTAGAAGTGATGGTGCGTCTTGGAACATATTTCTGAGTTAGTTCGTGAACTTTGGCCGTGAACATATCCCAGTTAGTTTGCACAGAGCGATCGTCAAAGTTTATGAAGAAGTTTTGAGTAAAAACTGATATTTAATTGTTAATGGCATCGAAGTCTGCTCTAGTATAATCTAGCATGGTTTTTTCTTTCTTGCAGGTTTAGGACAGGCAGTGTTAATGTTGAAAATGAGCAAAGAGTGATCACTTGTGTTAGGTAAGTAGGTGATGGCTTAAGGAAAGTCAGCTCGATTTGTTAGGATCAAATCTAAAGTGTTGGCTGTGTTGACAGAGATTCGGGTAGCGTTAGTGACTAATTGCGTAAGTGAAAAAAGGGAGCATAAATCAAGAAAATCACTGGCATCGGATAAAAATTGAGATATGGTGGGAGGCTGAGTAACCCAAGAAATAGTCGGAAAGTTAAAATCACCTAGTAAAAAGAAGGAAGCAGATGGAAATCTGTTGTGTATTATGTTAAGTTCGTCATGAAGGTCGTTAATAAACGAGCGTTGAGAAGGAGGACGATAGCATACGCCGAATATTATTTACTGATGGTCGAGAGTAACTGATGCCCAGACAGTTTCCAAGAAGCTATTAGTGTAGATGCATGATGATGGTATGTCTTTCAAAATAAAAAGGAATACGCCGCCTCCCCGCTGATTAGTTCGGTCATTGCGATATACTGCGAACCGGTGTGCGGTGTGAAATAGTTCGTTATCCTGAATTTGAGAAGATAGCCAAGTTTCAGTAAGTGCAATGATATGCACAGAACAGGTGTCGAATGCCGATGGAAGAGAAGTTTTCTTACTCAAGATACTTCTGATGTTAGTATAAAGAATCATAACATCAGATGGTGATGAATCACCACTGCCCCTCTCAGCGCCCCTGGACGCCCCATGTGGCGAAGCGACTGAACCTTCGGCCGCGTGTTCAGATGGCAGCTCGATTTCATCGATTGTGTCGTTAGATGGATTGTACAAGAAGCATTTGTCGCGTATGTATAGCCTAATTGTAGCGAAGGCGAAATTTGGGTGATCCCGGATGGCCGATTCCAAATTCGGTAAGTTTCCGTCTCGCAATTCGAGTGGCGGGTGAAAAATCCTCGCTTATTGAAATTTTGTGTTCCTCGAAATCATTGCGATGTGACAGGATCAACTCTTTTATTTTGTAGTTGGTAAACTTGGCAATCATGGGTCTGCATTTATTAGCGGAAAATATCCCTAAACGATGAACACGCCGAAATGGGTCGTTTGGTAGCGAGTCAAGAACATTCGTCAGTGCATTGGTCAGTGTGCTTTCAGTTTGTTGCCACGTTTCAGATGAATCTGTCAGGTCCATGAAAAATCAGATTATCGCGGCGCGACCTGTCCTCCATATCGTCTAGGCGTTTGTGTAAAAAGTCATTTTGTGAAGTTAAGCGTTCAATTGATTCTTGCATGCCTGCGAATTCATGGCTGAAGGTGTCAAGAACTTTCCCTTTCTCTTCTAGTTCGTCCAAACGCTTCTGAATGTTAGTTATTTTTGTTTCGATGCTTTTCTGCCCAGCCCTAATGGATTTAATATCTGCTGTCAGTTCAGTTTGTGCCTTCGAACTTTGCAATGAGCGGGCGGGAACATCTTTGAGCAGTTGAAAAATTACGGTCATCTGTTGTGCAGGGTCTTCGGGGAGCGATTCAATTTCTGATAGGGATCGAGTGGTGGGGCCGGGGTTCGTTTCTATGTCGCCGGAGCACAAGAGAAGGAAAGCCATAGAAAAGCAATCGCACACAGTTTCACACAGCACCCCTGGGCACGGGAACAGCAGCAAGCAGATGTCACCGCTCCTTTTAGCGTACAAGGAAAACGTACACACCTGCATCGGAGCAAAGCGGAAGTCAGGAGCCATGCTTCTTGCAATGTTCCCGTGCCCACTGAATCCGAGGACGGAGAGGCCACAGCTTAAATTCCTTGCGGGCGATGTTGCAGTTGTCGATGGGGTTGAACGGCTGAAGGCGAGTGATTCCATCGGGTGCGCAGGGATGAAAGATATGTTGACGGGGCCATTGTCAGGCAGTGGCGGTGGTAGCATCTGAGCTGATGGGCATGGGGGAGATACGCGATTCCGGTATCAGCCAGGTGAAGAAGAGCGTCAGCGTAACTTGCATCGGAGCAAAGCGGAAGTCAGGAGCCATGCTTCTTGCAATGTTCCCGTGCCCACTGAACCCGAGGACGGAGAGGCCACAGCTTAAATTCCTTGCGGGCGATGATGCAGTTGTCGATGGGGTTGAACGGCTGAAGGCGAGTGATTCAATCGGGTGCGCAGGGATGAAAGATATGTTGACGGGGCCATTGTCAGGCAGTGGCGGTGGTAGCATCTGAGCTGATGGGCATGGGGGAGATACGCGATTCCGGTATCAGCCAGGTGAAGAAGAGCGTCAGCGTAACTTGCATCGGAGCAAAGCGGAAGTCAGGAGCCATGCTTCTTGCTATGTTCCCGTGCCCACTGAATCCGAGGACGGAGAGGCCACAGCTTAAATTCCTTGCGGGCGATGATGCAGTTGTCGATGGGGTTGAACGGCTGAAGGCGAGTGATTCAATCGGGTGCGCAGGGATGAAAGATATGTTGACGGGGCCATTGTCAGGCAGTGGCGGTGGTAGCATCTGAGCTGATGGGCATGGGGGAGATACGCGATTCCGGTATCAGCCAGGTGAAGAAGAGCGTCAGCGTAACTTGCATCGGAGCAAAGCGGAAGTCAGGAGCCATGCTTCTTGCAATGTTCCCGTGCCCACTGAACCCGAGGACGGAGAGGCCACAGCTTAAATTCCTTGCGGGCGATGATGCAGTTGTCGATGGGGTTGAACGGCTGAAGGCGAGTGATTCAATCGGGTGCGCAGGGATGAAAGATATGTTGACGGGGCCATTGTCAGGCAGTGGCGGTGGTAGCATCTGAGCTGATGGGCATGGGGGAGATACGCGATTCCGGTATCAGCCAGGTGAAGAAGAGCGTCAGCGTAACTTGCATCGGAGCAAAGCGGAAGTCAGGAGCCATGCTTCTTGCTATGTTCCCGTGCCCACTGAATCCGAGGACGGAGAGGCCACAGCTTAAATTCCTTGCGGGCGATGATGCAGTTGTCGATGGGGTTCAACGGCCGAAGGCGAGCGATTCCACTATTCTAGAATTAACACTATAAATCAGATGATAGAAAAATGCGCAGAATATAACCAACCCGTATATATTGCCTTCATTGATTATGGGAAAGCATTAGACTCAGTGGAAACCTCTGCAGTCATACAGACATTGCGGAATCAGGGTGTAGATGAGCCTTATGTCAAAATACCGGAAGATATAAATACAAACTGTCCAGCTACCATAGTCCTTCATAAAGTCAGCAATAAAATTCCAATAAGGAAAGGCGTCAGGCAAGGGGACACGATCTCTCCAATGCTTTTCACCGCCTTTTTACACGAGGTATTTCGAGGCTTGAACTGGCATTAGGTGGGGATAAGAGTTAATGGAGAATATCTAAATAATTTGCGCTTCGCTGATGGCATTGCCTTGCTAAGTCACTCAGGAGATAAGCTTCAAAGAATGATAAATGAGTTAGAAAAGCAGAGCAGAACGGTGGGTTTAAAAATTAACATGCAGAAAACCAAAACAACGTTCAACAGTCTAGCAAGAGAACAGCAGTCCACAATTGGCAACGAGGTGCTGGAAGTGGTAAAGGAATACGTCTACTTAAGGCAGGTAGTGACAGCTGATGGCTAGTGTAGGTAGGTATGGCTAGGTATGGCTAGTGTAGCGGCCGATATTATGCATGTAGTAAACTTTTTATTAATTTCATCTTTGCTGAGGTCTTGACAAATTTACTTTTATAGAGTGGCACTGGCTGTAAAAGTTGACCAGCCGGCGAGGCGATGTTTCCAGCATCGTGGTCTTGTGGGGATGACTGAAGTAGACGATGAGAGGCTGATGGCAGTATGTAAGTGGTCACTTCTCAGAGAGTCATTTAAAATGTCCTATTTAAAATCGTTATAAAGAGATGGTGATGCGAAAGCTAAATCGAGGAAGCTGATTTAAACCGAGCTTGGGCAACAATATGTGGCTTTTCCCGTATTTTCCACTCATCTACACTTCCATTGAATCACAAGAGCCATGTTTGTGTTTTAGGATGTGAATGGAACAGAAGGAGTTTACTTTTCTTGGCCCATTATCTGGGCTCTGTCTTTTTTTCGCTCGAGAGAGCTGTTCCGCCGCTGTAAAGCAGGTGGAGTGGGAATTATATCCATCACCTCACCAGAGGTGCTGGAGGACCACGAAGCCGCAGATGTGTTAGTTACAAGCCTCCCCTGGCAGGGGGAAGTCAAGCGGAGTGCCGACCCATGGGCCGGTGCTCCCTGCTTTGGAGATGGCTGAGCAGCATTCACTGTCCCTGTATGGGCCGTGGATGGCCCTGCCATAGGCTCGGTGGGAGTAGCCTGGGCAGTTGCCGGAGTGTTATGTGGTGCACCACCCCTGCGCACCACATCAGCAAAGTTTGTTTTCGTAGAAAAGTTGAAGCTGTTCTTTGCGTGGAAGAGTTGTTGCGCTTCATTAAATGTTATATTTTGTTTTGTCTTCATTGTGATGATCTCTTTTTCGTTCTTCCCAGATGGAAATGAGCATCAATAGGCGGGATGATTACCTTCGCAGTTTGCGCAGTGAAGTGCTGCTCCTTCACAGTTTTCGGAAGCATGTTGTTTTGAGCAGATTTAGCGCAAGTTTTGTGTCCACAGCAGCTTTATTACCAAGGGCCGTACCGTCGGCATTTTAAGTATCTTCTCGGATTCGGTATGTAATGTCTCACGTTTGTTTTGAGCTAGCTTGCTTCTATGGAACCGGGGAGTGTGCTGGAGTTGCACGTCAGGACCAAATGTTTCGTGGGTATCTCTTTGTCTTCCTTCCTCATTTTAATACGATGTCCGTTTGACATATTGTACATTTAGAATTTCAAGCACCTATTCCTCAGTGAGGTTGATGAAATCAAATTCAGAAATCACACCCCGGATGGTGTTTAGCGACAGGGGTGCTGTAATTGACACAGGTATTTCCCCAATGGACACTAGGCCGTAAAGTCTCGTGTATTGGGCAATGTCTCTTAGTTCAAGCAGCAGGTCACCACTAGGCATTTTGGACAGTTGGTAGTCTGGACCCAAGCTTCGGTTAGGCATTTTAACACTAAGAATGGGGACATGCTACTCGTGGTTTGTTCTTTTCCTTCGCTATTAATAACATGGCACTTTGGAATTTTTTTTGGTTTTTCAAAACACTATGCTGTTCTATCGGTCCGCCCTCGTTTATGAGGGCGATCGTTTTGTGAGGGGTAAATAGCCATAAAAAAGGTGTGTTGTTCGGCCGTGGAGCCAGCCGCCCACCATGGGGCCCAACAAGGGAACGGGACAGGAACTTGCTGGCAAGTCCTGCCCACGCCAGCTGTACACCTCTACTATAACCAAATATGACGAAACCCAAAGTAGTTCGCCACAGAAGGTTAACCTTAGCCGCCTGGAAAAAGGAAAAACGAAGAAGTGAGTAGGAGATAGGAGAGTTGTAAGAAAGAACCTAGGAAAGTGAAAGATGGAGCGGAGGATAGAAAAAGGCGACTGCCGATTTCCCCCGGTCGGGTCAGGCCGGAGGTGCCGTCTACAGGAAGCTGGGGCCAAAGTGGTGTGTTGCCTCCGCCGATGGGCCTTAAAGGTCCAAACACTCGGCATCGGCTCAACCACCAGAATTCCCTTTCCCCGGACGCGGCGATGCCGCGCACGGCTAAGCGCGGGTGCCCGAGTCCGTGGTGATGCACTGTTCACCATCGCCCTCCTGGGGGATATCTCTGCGGATGCTCAGGAACCCGTGGTGTCGCCCCTCACCTACGATGGATGGATGCAGAAGGCTGAACCATTTGAATCGGGTGGTGGCTCAAGCCACCTTGCCATGACTTATGAAATTTTACTCTTGTCTTGATTTTAGCAACCAATCAGATAACCTTCGTTTGGTTACTTCTACCCGCTTAAAATCTACTTTCCCTCACTGTCCTTAAACCCCAATGCTTTGGACAATCAGCCCCGCTGCTTTCTACTGTAGGGAGAAGACCTTGGCAGAAAAGTATCAAGTGTTCAGCCGTTTCCTCCTGCAATTAAGCTGCAGACGCCCCCCTGCGGGGTTTATGTGAAAACACTTAAGTACTGACGGGCTGTATAGTTCAGTGCACACAGTGTTGTGAATTTTTAAAATAAGAGAGTATGCGTTCGGAGCCATCATCCTATTGTCTTTGTGTGCAGCGGTCACAAACGATACCTGCTTACTAAGAGAATTCTACAAAGACACTTTCTTCTCAAATGATTTTAGCAGCGTCAGCCTCCTATCGGCGAGCAAGCACCTTGCCATTTGAGCAGGAAACAAAACTGATATTGTTTCTTATAGCCCAATCTTCACTTTGCAGGAGTAAGGATTTCGTTGTTCACGAAAGGTTTTTACACACGTATACACGTTTGCCCTTCACTGCCAAAGGTTTTGTGTTTTCAAGCCATCAGTATCTTTCCGCTTGTCGCTGAAAGCACACAATAATGGCTGATATCCTGCTCGCTATTGCAGGAAGCCGTTTGCATGGCTCAATACATTTCTCATTATTCTCTGTGACAATAATTTGTTTAACCACTTCATTAACTTTGACTAGAGATTCTGCTGCTCACTTTGAGATAAAACCTGGATTTCTGTGTTCTATTGTCTGGTTCGGAAATATAACTCTTCCAAATCAAAGATGAGCTGACAGAGTTGCTCTTCACAGTGCGTATTCTCGACCTCTGCCATTATTTTTCGCAGGTGCGCGATTTCTTTGTCTTGATTATCCAGACGCTCGATGATTTCATCAGCGGTCAGATGTTGTCTGAACAGACTGCTCATTGTTATCGACTTTTTCTTTCAATAACATTAAACTGTCTACTTTCTGATTGAGCTCAAGAAAAGCAGAAGTAATGCCAAAGAAAGGAACCTCGGCCGGGGGTTGCATTTTTTACGCTGCGAGAAGAACCTGTTTTGCACGTTGTACAGTGGAATGCTCTGCGGGAGCGAGCACTAAATGGTCTGCCCGACTCAGTACTTCCTGAACAGCCTTCTGCATGATATGGGTACTTACTTTCTGTACATATGATTAGACTGTGAGGCGTATCGATTGCTCTATTGCAAGCAACACAAACTTCCTTCGTATCTCTCACCAAGAACAATTTCGTGCGTAAACCACTTTACAACAGGTTTGGCAGCAGCAGTGGCAATACGCGGAAGCTAGAGCAACAAGAAAGAATGCACCAACCTGAAAAAAGTGCATAATAACATGCAAGTTGTGCAAGGGTCCGTATGTCGCTCGCCACTGCCACGGCCAAACTCCCGAGTGTGGACAGGGTTGCCGATTATCGCTGTCGGTAGAAGCAGCGCGTGATTGCTGGAGCAACTTGACGGTGGCTGATATGTACTGGATATTAAAGAAAGACGATGATTTTAACCAATCTGTTCAGTCCACGTAGTCCGCAACGAACTCCAGGATCAGTAGAAGGTGATAGCTAGATGGACAGGGCAGACACGTAAATGAAAAAAAGTGCGAAAGAACTTGCAAGCCGTGTAAAGGTGTGTCCGTCACTCTCCACTGCCATAGCTGAACTGCCAAGTGAGGGGGCGTTGCCGGTTATCGGTGACGGCAGACGCAGCGCATGTATAGAGAAGCATACTTACGTAAAGAGCGGACATTCAAGCGGTTTCGTGGAGCGAGCACAAAAGGGTCTGACCACCCGCCAGCCGGCCTATGTTTGCTTCCACTCTACTTCAAAGGTCGATAGCTTATTACACGTCCACCGCGTTGCATCCAAGCGTTTCATTTCCACAAAGAAGTTGGTGATGCGCCGGTCATGTGCCGCCGGTTACGCCAACCTCACCGCGCTTTTCAACGCGTCGCTTCGTTTTTTCCGGTAAGTTGTTTCCTTTTGCCATCAGGGTTAATTTTGATGTTTCTTGAGCTAAGAACATTGCAGCAAGTCGTTTGTTATGCGGCGTGTATGTATTTTGCACGTGTGGCATATAATATGAGCCGTGAGCCATTCGTTTGTTGTATTTTCCGGAAGAGCATGTGGATTACTTCGAAAGCGTAATTTTCTAGAAGTCACTCGCAACACGTTCAGTTTGAACCACAGAATTTATCTATGGTTAATAAGGTGGATTGTTGAGCTAGTTGGTGCATGATCGAATAAATGGCAGCTGAAAGTAAACGAAGACATCGAAGAAACACACAGACGAGGACGATGCTGCACTGACAACTGAACGTTTATTGGAAAGGCCGCATATTTATACTTAGAGACCAGCCAGTGCTTCGAATGATATCTTATCAATTCCTGCTTGCATCCCGGCACAGATATCTCACTCCTTTTTTCGATAGGCCAACCGATGGCGTGCTGACGCATTGCTCTCCGGATTCATGGATGGCCAAACCGGGAGATGCGTCAACGACAGAGCAAGAGAGCACGCAACAGCCATAGCAGGCAAGTCTGGCACCAACCTTGCGATACACTGCAGAGATTGCGAAACTTGCAAAAAACAAACAAGCCCTGCTGACCTTCACCACGTGCAGGTAGTGAAAAAGAGCAAAGACAAGCTGACAAGAGAAATCCTGGAAGCCTGGGCCATCCGTGAATCCGGAGAGCAATGCGTCAGCACGCCATCGGTTGGCCTATCGAAAAAAGAAGTGAGATATCTGTGCCGGGATGCAAGCAGGAATTGATAAGATATCATTCGAAGCACTGGCTGGTCTCTAAGTATAAATATGCGGCCTTTGCAATAAACGTTCAGTTGTCAGTGCAGCATCGTCCTCGTCTGTGTGTTTCTTCGATGTCTTCGTTTACTTTCCGCTGCCATTTATTCGATCATGCACCAACTAGCTCAACAATCCACCTTATTAGCCTTAATCTCCACAAACTTGAGCCTTTCTACTTGTTACCCGCATCAACTGGAACCACAACACCTGTGCCAATACATCGCCCTCTTCACCTGCCGGGCCCGTATGTTGTCACGCTGCCTTCAGAACAATTTTCTGGCTCCCGAACTAAGAGCCTTCTTCGGGATGATCTCGCCCACACAAGGGAATGCAAGAAAGATGATGAGGATACGACGTTAAGAAGTATGGAGGCAGATTCGTCTGTTCGACGAATTTCTCAAGGTGAGAGCCTCGGACGAAACCTCGTTTCGACACTATTCCGCTTCCACACGATTTTGCACCGAGCATATGTGGAATGTGTGGTTCCTCCCATTTGTAAAGGCTTGCACAGAGAAGCAGAGAACACGCGTCCAAATAAGAAAAAACCCCGTGGTCACCGTCGGGAACGTCCAGTTATCATCTTTAACCAATGACGTGTTGGAACACGGACCTAAGTTCGCGCTTCCACCTAAACTTGACGCTGCAGGGAAGCTCGCCATCGTTAGACATGTCGCCGCCAAAGCGGATGATGAAGACGCCAGCCGAATTGTGGCTGAAGGAATTGACATTTTATGTCGGTCAAATGCAGGTGAACGACGCAAGAAAAGTTTCGAACCAGTCATAAAGGAACTGAAAGGAAAAAACTTGAAGCTGTGCCCTGCGGATAAAGAAGGGGGTTTTGTGGTGTTGGATTCCTGCAGCTACAAAACGAGAGCCTTGGATGCCATGAAGAAGAACTTTCGTGAAGCACACAAAAAGCATCTTACAACAGCAAAAAAGACGGTTTTATTGATGCTGGAAATCGCCAACTTAGGGCCGCTCCACCTCAAGGTAAAAGCGACAAGACAAAGCACCCTGTCCGTGTTTTTCAGTGCCAAAACGCACAAAGTTGGGATCCCTTTCCGGGCGATTCTGTCAGAAGCACACACTTGGCAGATGCTTCTTTCGGCTTATCTTGCCAAGCAACTAAGCAACGTAAACGTGGATGACCCCTTTAGAATCAAGAACTCTGAAGAGCTAATCTCTGAGATAAAGAGTAACAACTGGAACATCTCTTATGGATTTTCACTCGACATTGAAGATATGTACTATTCCATCCCACATGATGAATTGATGAGTGTTCTACGAGACACTATAGAAAAGCAGGGAGCCGTGTCGTTTCAAAACGCCGCTGGAGTTTTAGTGGACTCCTTCCTGGAGCTGTTGGGAGCCTACCTTATGTCTACCATCGCTTCCCATGAAGACACCCTGTACATTCAGAAGAATGGAGTGTGAATCGGGTCCAGAGTCGCTCCAGCCCTGAGTGATCTATACCTCGCGGCCTGCGACAAAATAATTCAGGAAGCAACCAAGGACAGACGCATCGTGAGGATCGTCCGGTACGTCGACGACTACTTGGTGCTATGCGAGCAGAAAAAAGAGGACATGGACACCCTAAAAGACAACACACTGACCACCTTTCAGAATAGCTGTCCAGGGCTCAAGTTCACATAGGAGCTTCCTGAGCACGGCGTCCTACGCTTCTTAGACATACGCCTTGAGTTCTCGCCGGGGCACCTATGTTGGACATACCAGCCTCGAGCAAAGAAGCAGTTTTTTCCTTTCAGCTCTAACCACTCTAAGACGGTCAAAAGAGGAATTGTGAGGGCAGCATTGCAATCTGCTCTTAAGAAGTCATGTCCACACCAGATGAGCCAGGGCCTTCAGAGGCAAGTTGCTAGGCTTCAGGAAGCCGGATATCCTTTGGCGTTGCTCTGCAGCATAGCAGAAGACCTCGTGCTGCCGAAGAAGCTTGGCAAGGAAAAGGAAAGTGCCCCTGAAGCGTCGACTCAAAGAAAGAAGTTTTCCGTTATTCCCTACGTTCATGGGCTGACCCACAGACTCAAAAAGATCGGGAAGAAGCACAACATCAAGATCATTCCCACGGCGCCAAACAAGGCGAAAAGCATGTGCGCGCGAGTGAATGGGCAGAAAAAGAAATCCGATTGCCAAATCGGACACAGAACGAGGTATTCTCAGTGCTTTCAGGGCATCGTTTATCGTATCCCTCTATTCTGCGGGAAGCATTACATAGGCCAAACCGGGAGATGCGTCAACGACAGAGCAAGAGAGCACGCAACAGCCATAGCAAGTACGTCAGGCACCAACCTTGCGATACACTGCAGAGATTGCGAAACTTGCAAAAAACAAACAAGCCCTGCTGACCTTCACCACGTGCAGGTAGTGAAAAAGAGCAAAGACAAGCTGACAAGAGAAATCCTGGAAGGCTGGGCCATCCGTGAATCCGGAGAGCAATGCGTCAGCACGCCATCGGTTGGCCTATCGAAAAAAGAAGTGAGATATCTGTGCCGGGATGCAAGCAGGAATTGATAAGATATTCCAAGCATTGGCTGGTCTCTAAGTATAAATAGGCGGCCTTTCCAATAAACGTTCAGTTGTCAGTGCAGCATCGTCCTCGTCTGTGTGTTTCTTCGATGTCTTCGTTTACTTTCAGCTGCCATTTATTCGATCGTTTTATCTATGGTTCACTCGTATCCTAACACAAGCCTTTTATATGGCGTGGGTCGAACAGTGTAATGCACATTTGAAATTGACCACTTGAAAATACCTTTGTCACACGGGAAGTGGGCAGTTTTGATCGTGATCGGTGAGATCCTAATCGGACCTCAACATACCCCTATCGCGTTTGAGCCGCGTTTAGGAACAGTTGACTGCCATCAGGGCATCGGAATCAAGCTGCCCGATTGCGTTTGAGCCGTGATCAGGAGTAGTTGAATGCCATCGGAGCGCCGGAATCCAGCTGCCCGATTGCGTTCGAAACCTACTATATGCTTTTTACGTGTCATATAGTGCTAGGAAACGAACTGCAAAAGAGAGAGCCCTAAAATATAAAGAAAAAAGATGTTTTAGACAGCTGTACAACAAATGGTAATACGTATTATTCAGGCATAATTTGGGTCAATACCGCCGACATGATGTGTTTCAGAGTTCAGGTGATAGGCATTGATAGATACGTTTTTAGTCATAATACCAAATTTAAATATTTTTTTCTGGAAAAAGTAATATACAAGGACTCTTTTCTGCCAACTTGGCAAATTTTGTTGAGTGTTTCGGACCTTCTTAGTGACATTTGTTGCGCTAGGGCTGTTCTTACTCCCGATCCTTGGACCGCTATATCAGCGATCATTTTCCACCGCGTTTGAAAGTCGGATCACGGTCGAGGGCTCGATCACAACCGAAAGTGCCCATGTGAAGGAGTATAAGGAAATCGTTGCGGATACTGCTATCTACGCAACCTTTACCACAGTGTGCGATCACTGTAAAATGAAAGTTTGTCACTGGTCCGTACCGTATATAGGTGCGGTCTGGAAGAAAACCATAGAGACAACCATTGACAACAGTCACTGCTTTAGAGACAAAAAATCAGTTTACGTCAGCTCGCTTCCGCAAGGGATTGAAGCTAGTTGGACAGAATTTTTTATGAACGATATTTTAACATGCTTGCCTGCAAGCATATTATAAATAACTGTCATCAGGGATTTTATTTTCCTTTTCTATCTTTTTTTGCTGCGATGTATTTCTCTCTGCCGTTTGATGATTGCAACAATCTTTGCAGTCTGTACTCAAACCCACACTAATATGCCACGGAGCGGATTAAATTACAGGAGCTACTGCTGCGTTTCATGGTGTGGGAACAACGGGCGAAGACAAAGAAAGCCGTGGACGAAGCTCTTATGCAGTCCTCGAGACAGCAGGTGATTGAGGCCTGTTCTGTGTACCTTAAAGGAAATATAAAACAGTGCTGCCAATCTATTGTTAAAACCGGGTACTATGCGCATGTTTTTTTTTTAGTCAGCTGGTGAAGCCAATATTTACAGGTTATACTGCACTATAATTGTTTAAGGTCGAAGGCTTGGATCGAGTGTGCCAAGAGCGGCGACCTGATAGAAAAGTCGCCGACCCAGCTGTATGCGCCACTTACCGCATCTACGGGGACCATTTCACCGTAAATGACTTCATGGATACCGGAATGACTTCGCTGAGGAAGACGGCTATTCGTATACTGTACAGCCTACAGTATACTGGGATTGCCAGCTCCCTGAAGGTAATTTTCTGTGTGCGCTTGTGTATTCAAACGCCTGACAAAATCGCCCTCCCAATGAAGCTTTGAATTGCCTTTTCCTAGCTACGAGTTATAATTACCACAGGATCCACTCGATGTAATCCCAGTGAGTGAAACATACATTTCTCAAGAAAACATATATAATTCGCCTTCTCTGGCATGAACGTTTCATCAATAGAAACTTAGACAGCATTCGCTTCAAGAAATCAGTGTTCGACAGACAGCTGGACAAATTTAAAGCCTGATGTCTCATTGTTTCTCATCGCTGCCAATAGAACACAGGGTTCGCTTACAAAAATCTGTCGCTAAGTTCATTATTGCGCTGATCATTCATTACATCTTTCTTTCGCTTTGCTAGGTTCGATAATTACTAAAGATATGGACTTAATTCTGTACATATAGGACAATGCTTGTAGAAAGTTGTTTTTTTATTTTCGAAGGCAACTGCAGCCTTTTTCGAAGACGCGATTTACGTTGTTGTTTGCCATTTGTCCATTGTTGCACGAACAGGGCAAGCTTACTATTGTGTTACTATGATGTATTGAATATGTTGTGCTTGTATTTCTGAACAGCCTATGAACCTATCGCTCAATGCTGATAATGTGCACGAATCGACCGCGCTATAATTGCCTTTTTAAACCCTTAATAGTGTCTAGCTGTTGACAACTCCGGTTGTGTTGTTCGCACGGTTGATGTTTTGGATGAGAAACTCGAAAAGCGTACGTGCAATATTTTTTTGTTGGTGCCACCAGCTTTTCCATAAATTCTTTCTTGTTGCTCTTTGTATTATGATGTATATTATAAAATCTGTGCGATGCAGCATTTTTTTCTGAACAGTCCAAATTGTAAACAAGAAAATATAAACTCTTTGTGTGAAACCACTCCCTTCCCTGTCTGGAAGTGAAAGAGGCGGCTAAGGGAAGGCACAAAATTGAAGTAAGAACAGCTCTGATTGCATTATTCCAACCTGCTTGAACTAATTCAGCCTGCGTAGGTTCTTAGAGAAGCTTTGTGGTATTTCCAGTATAAAACTGCGATCCTCTGCGATCCGAGAGTTTATTACGTCTATATGTAAGGCATGCTCATAAATGGAATATTAAAACACTTGTGCTCCACTGAGGCGATGCAGTTGAATATATTAATAGCCAAAGGTAAATCATAATCGAAAGCATTGCTATCGAAACTGAAACTAGAACAGAGCTGGCGCAATCGCCTAAAATCTCGGAGGACAAAAATAGCTGTCCGGCCGCCCGTTCGGGGCGCTGGCGGCAGTGTAGTAGCTCCGCCATAGGGCCCTACGGGAGTGTCCGCTATTTACGTAAGTATGTTTCTTTATGGCGCATGGCTCTTCGAGAAATTTGCCGGCGGCCGATGTGTCCTTGAAAAAGTTCGATGGAACGTGTAAGCCGTGTAAGGGTGCGTCGTTGCTCGCCACTCCGCCGCCAAAACTCAGTATATAGATCACTATAGACCAGATTCCTTTACTCTCGCACGCAGGCTGCCGGAGCGCTCCTACTCTCGAGACCAGTCGCCATCTGTCGGCACGCGCGGCATGTTGCGCTGCGGGCGGGTCGCGTCGACAGGGCCTAGATTGCGTGTTTACGCATTACCCCCTGAACAGCTTTCAGGCCTGCGCGTCACGTGACGCGACATCAACGACCTCACTGCGCGCCGGCTGAGGGCCGCGAGCGATTACCGCGCGCTCGCTCGCGGGAACTGATGCCACAGACAGGCTCGTCGACCGCCAGGTCCGAGCGATTTGTCAGGGCAAATACAAATAATTAAGATAAGGACAGAAATATACATATTTGGTTTTCGCAGCAGACTCTGTCTGTATGCATATTTACAGATATTTACGACTACACACCGTTCGCGGCCAAAATACTTGACAGACAGAAAACGATATTGCGCTGTAATGTAGACGGATGTTGCCTTTTATACAGCGTGCTATAAAATAGTAAACAACTGACAGCCGAAACAAGTTGTTGCACCGATAAGAGATACACAAAGTTACAATACCAATCTGTATATTAAAGTAGGCCCTGTGGCACGGTACGAGTTTCAGATGAATGAGGGGAAGCAGAACATAGCACATTGCAATGCCAAGAGGTAGAAAACGAAAACCATACTCGCATCTTAACTGTAGGTTTGAAGAAAATATTATCTCAACCATTTTTTCATAGTAGGTGGCCGCCCTTCAGTGGCATAAAAGACAACATATTACCTTGTAGAGTCGAACACATGCAGAGAAACCTCAGTACATTAAACCCACTTGTGACTAATCTGTGGACTAGGTTATAATGAATAAGTGACACAAAGAACCACTGATTCACTGCTGCAGGTGCAGGAATGCACAAGGAATCTACTGCAGAAACTGCATTGCACAATAATATAGACACTAACACAATAATACATAATAGACACTGCAACAATTGTACAATAATAGTCACTGCACATGAAAAGCACATACAGAAAAAGGTGTGACAAATAAGTCATTCACCTACCACAGCAGGCACTGTCTGTGGTCAGCTCGGTAAAAAAAAAAAACATTGTACTTAGTTGCCAAAATACTTTAAAATTTCAGATTGAAAACAAAGAACTGTCATTTAACCTCTGGGTTAGAAAGCATGCATGACGCAAACAAAAGAAGGCTCATTGCACTACAGCAGGCAGAAGTTCGCCGAAGAAATCACAAGAGGAAACTACAATAAAATACCTGCCGTGCAATTTAAAGTAATTAAATGTGCGGTGTACAAGTTATGGAAAATTAGTTTTCAAGAAAGTTTGGGTTTTTCTGTTTTTTGCATTCTGTTCTTTTATAATATGAAGTTGATGATTCCTTTGTTTGCATATTTTGTTAAGCATTATGTTTTCTGCACAGTTTGCAACAAGTGTGACAAGGAGTTCATAGGCATGCCCATTTTTACATGCATGTATGTCCTCAAGATTCGGTGGAGAGTTGAGCGTCACTTGCCGAACAACATTCGTTTGGTTGGGCCCATGCAGATATTGTGTGTAGGCACTTTGTGTCACAAGCTTTGCAACTACAACCTCCGTGTACATGACTATTGTAATCACAAGGGCAGAGGAAAACTTGAGTCCACCTCGGTCCAGTTGTGCGATTAAAGAATGGGTGTGTTCTTCCATTTCCGTCTCACTTCCGGTGACAGCCAAGTGTCCTCGGCAACTTTACACTTTAAAACTTTCATTGTAGCATGCGCGCAATACCCGCCAACATAACCAATAACTGGCATTTGTTATCTGAGTGCATCAAGGTCAGCGTCTACAACTTGAACACTAAAGGAGGTTCCTACATCTCTGACACTGTTTGTCTCTTCGATGTTTCTGAAGTCGTCAGCGCTTATCTTTAGCAGGGCATTTTGAAGGCGAATCCTGCCATCTGTCTCACAAAGCTGTCGAACATATATGTGGTACTGCCCACCAGCCATTTGCCGGTTTGAGACAGAAATGGTAATAGCGCTGCAATTAGACGTACACAAGAAAGACTGACACAGGACATGCGCTAACTTCATATGATTTTATTCACTGCAAAGCCAGCAAATATATGGAAAATTCAAGGCATGCGCAAACAGCACCTACACAACAGGCAACAGGCTCTATGTTACAACCTGGATCCGGGGTGGCTGGCGGAGAAGAATCTTCGTGCGATTCGTCGCCTTACAGGAAGATTGACCGAGTTTTGGTGGGCTCACACTCTGAATGAAGTGTTGCAGTCTTCGGCCGTACAGAAGACTAAGAAGCCAGCGGGAAAAGGTGTGACTATCATCGGGGAAGTAGAGCTTCCTAGCGACGTAAGAACCACGTTGAACCAGGGGCCGATGTTCAGCCATGAACCACGGGTTCAAGCACATGAGTTCCTCGCTCTAAACAGACGCATAGCAGGAAAGGCTGCAGAAGAAAACAAGGAAAGGTACCTCCTTGATGGTGTGGACGCACTGACCAGATCTACAAGTCGCTCCTCTACTGGTCCAGGCAAGGATCCCATGGCAAAAGTGGTGTCCTATTTCAAACAGCACAGCCTCCGGCTTCTCCAAGCCGACAAGGATGGTGGCTTCGTGGTGCTCCCCGAAGGAGAGTTCCGAGCAAGAGCAGGTGAAGCGATTGCCAAGAACTTTGTTCCTTTGAAAGCTAGCGCAACGAGGGTAAAAGGGAAAGCAATCTTGTTGTGTAAGGACTTAGAATTAGGTAGGCTGGCAAACCACATCAGTAACAGTAAATGCAATGCTCTTTCTGCATTTTTACAGCAAAAACGCATAAACCGTCGATACCTTTTAGAACTGTGGTCAGTGAGAATGGTACGTGGCAGGTGGTCCTTAGCAAATTCTTACAGAAGCATCTGAGCTCACTTAGTGTTCATGATCCTTTCGCTACAAAAAGTTCTAAAGATGTTGTTAGGTTTCTGGATTGAAATGCCTCTATTGGTTATGTCTGTTCTGTTGATGTAGAAGACTTGTTTTATTCGGTGCCCCACGATGCCTTGTTCACTTGCGTGAGGGAAGCCATAGAAAGTAGCGGTGCTGTTAGTTTCCAGAACTCCTCAGGCGTGTCGATTTGTGATTTTATTCAGTTGCTTGAATTTTATCTTAGTGTGACGTTTGTCTCATTTGACAACAAATTTTACCGCCAAAGACAAGGGATTTGCATCGGATCCTGCGTAGCTCCAGTTCTTACTAACATTTTTCTAGTTTTTATTGACCGCGCCCTAGAACTAAGTTTAACAGGGAAGGGAGTACTAAAAGTATTTAGGTATGTTGACGATTTTTTAGTTGTTTTTAAAAAACAAAATAACTTGACCTACACGGATACTGTTAACACAGTTTTAGCCAACTTCCAAAAAGAGGGGAGGGGGTTGGTGTTCACTCATGAGCTACCCAAAGGGGGGAGCTTACAGTTTTTAGACCTTAATATTACTCTGGGCGAGGATCATGTTTGTTGGCGTTATTCCCCTCGAGCCCAGAAGGAGCTTTTGCCTTACACATCAGCACACTCAAAAACTGTAAAACGCGCCATTGCTCGCCTCTGCCTTGAGTCGGCTCTCGTGAAGTCGTGTCACCATGCTATGCAGATGAGTTTTGACACGCAAGTTGATCGGTTGGTTTCGGCGGGGTTCCCATGCACGGTTATCACAGCAGTTGCTGAAGCCCTCCTAAGAAAAGTCAAGTGTGCGTTGTTTCACAAGGCGACTGAGCCGAACAAACAGTCGGTGAGACCAGAAGTTGTGCCTTATGTGCACAGGGTCGCGCACAATGTGAAGAAAGTGGCAAAGCGACATGGCGTGCCGGTCGTGTTTTCTGCCCCACGAAAGCTTGGCCAGCTATGCGCGCGCATTGGGAGCGATAAAAAGAGCTCCTGCAACAAAAAGCATGGCAAGCAGTACGTGAAGTGCTGCACAGGTGTGGTGTATGAAATACCACTGACCTGCGGAAAAGCCTACGTGGGCCAAACGGGGCGGTGCGTTAATGACCGCGCGGCTGAGCACGCAAGATCGCTTACAAATCTAGGAGGTGCGCATCTTTCACAGCATTGCGCGGAGTGCTTCGTTTGTAATCGTGCGGCAGAACATGGGCCGGGGCAAAAAAGATGCCAGCAATGCAAGAAGTGTGAGCCACGGCTTCGGGAGATAAAGATTCTGGGCAGGAGTGGAGATACGAAGGCGAGGGAACTTCTGGAAGCATTCCACATTAGGAAGAGGGGAGTAGATTGCGTGAGTGATACCTCGGTTCGCCTTTTCAAGAATGAGATATCATATCTTGAACGGTTTTGTTGATGCCTGTTGTGTAGGTGTTGTTTGCGCATGCCTTGAATTTTCCATATATTTGCTGGCTTTGCAGTGAATAAAATCAGATGAAGTTAGCGCATGTCCTGTGTCAGTCTTTCTTGTGTACGTCTAATTGCAGCGCTATTACCATTTCTGTCTCAAATAATGCACCATCTAGCCCAAACTGACGTTCTTCTAAACCATTTGCCGGTACTGTCCAAAACGACTCTCGAGAGGATCCGTTTGAACTTTTCCTAGTAGGACGCACTTAAAATGAAGTTCACTTATGCAGTACTTTGCCAATGCCAGTAAGGCTTGAGCAGATAGCCTTAGGGCACTCAATATGTCCTGGGTAAGGACCCTAGTGTCATGCCCATAAAATTGCCAGACATCAAGCCAGGTGATGGAAACATTCAGAAAAGCTACTTTTGGTTTATCTGTAGTGCAAGACATGGGTTCTTCGTAAACAGTACGATTATGGAAGCCTTTATTTGGCGTTTTTATGTTGACGATACTCCATCAGGGAAGAATGATTTTGATGAAATCGGATGTTGCTGCCGCATGTGGATAATCAGCTTCACCACTGCGAGCTGCCAGGGCTGTGGCTACGTGCGGATTCAAAACCTGGAGTACCAGCTTCGCAGTTTGCCGTTCCAAGTTGCCCGGGTTAAGTGCCTTAGGTGTCAAGCCATAACCAGACTTTATCAGTAGAGATGACTCCTCTTTATGTAAAGCTCTCAAATTCTTAAATGAGGCAGTCATTTTGCATTCAGGACGAACATCATTGCTTGAAAGCTCAAAGCGTGGGTAGAAAAAGCAAGTCCCCTGCATTTTTCTGATTCAGCCAATTGTTTCTGATACACTTCAAAAGATGTACAGCATCTAACTCATAAAATAATGGCCGATCTGGTTCTGCCGGATGTAGATAAACGTGATGAAGCATTGGCTTTGGCAGAAACATCTTCATTACCATTCTGTTTAGAGAACTATTGTCACAAACAACGCTCTGACCCTGTACCCAATCTCTTCTAAGCGTATGATCACCTTCATTAGTGTGGCATGAAGTTGGTCGCCCTGTATGGTTTTTACCGGAAGAATGTGTGCTACCTTCTTGAATGAGCTCAGCAGACTTTGTATCATAAACACGTGTACAGATGTGGTTGCCTCGCTGAAATTCACTGCCGCACCACATATGCTGCCCCCCTTATAATCAAAACAAGGCTTGATATGAATTTCGTCAAGCATCAACGTCACTGTTTTTTCATGTGGATGCAGATGTGTAAATCTCTGGGAAACATACTGAAGAAAAGATGCATCACAAGAATCAATTTCTGGACACATTTGTACAGAGGAGCACACTTTCCTAATAGTGCTCGGATGGGGCAAGGCTAGTGTACTTGTTTTTCTCAAATACTTGTAGGCATGCGGCGATATTGCGTTGAAAATGCATGAAAACACCGTTACCTGTGTGCTGTACTGAATACGCCCTGCAGAGAGCAGTGTTAGTTGTTCCTTTAAAAATTTCACAGCCCCTTTCTTGTTTTCTTTAATGCTTGCTTCCAGTTTGTCTAGAAGAGAATTTCTTCTATAAGGGAACCACTTCTTGAAAGTGTCGTCGACTTTTTGGGAATAAGTACACTTGTATCTTCCTGCCCGTATCATAATTGCAGGTGCCCCCGGCGCACAACACTCGTTCGGCATTTTATTATCCACAGCACATCGCACTCGGAAACAAAATTGCCGCAAAACAATGACGAGATACAACAAACGCGACCACGCCGCTGCAACCAACCGGCGCAGGGAGCGTGAAAGAAAGAACAGCAGGGACTAAAAGCATATCGCTGGCGATGCGGCTTCTGCAAGTGTCAGCCTGCCGGATGTGACGTCAAAATTTTGGGCGCAGGCCTGAAAGCTGTTCAGAGGGTAATGGTTTAAGTGTTCTTCGCTTCCGTCGCTGGTGCGCTCTATCACCTAACATATGTGGGTGTGTGCTGTGCATCACTACTCAGATTGTCCAGGTCATTCTGTGGTTATCTGACACACATTGTTACACATTGTTACACTCATATCCGAGGGTAGATGACCAGGCAGGATGCGGATTGGAAACAGGTTCTTACAAGCACATTTCTGCGCTGCCGTGTCGATTGTTGCCGTCTTTTACGGACGCTACCATCTATGATAAATTTATGCATGCGAATGTATATTTATTGATTTGACTTGATGGACCAGTGATGTGCAAGCGGTAACCGGATCGGCCAGCTGCAGACCAAAGTTTTTCCAGGCGAAGTGAGTGTTTTCGATCCCCAGTACGTCTTCGACATCCGTGCGCTGAGCTTGCTCTTGCTCCCGTTAAACACATTTCGTGTACGGGGATGTAAGCACGACCACTACCAATTTAAGTTGCTATTTCCGCATGTTTCCATAGGGATCGGCTGGGCAAAGTGCTGACCGTAGTATCTCTCTGCTGTTGGTACTTGCCTGATTCACAGCAATATATTCACGATTTTATTACATTCTATGACACTTGGCCAAGCGGCTAAGCGATGCTGTCACACGCGCCAAGAGCTTCCGAATAAAATAAATGACACTTCGAGCCCTAGAATTCGTGAAATCTGGCCTCTCTACTCATATTGATTGAATCTTTGATAAATTAAGTGGAAGTACGTTTTTTATGCGACAGATAACACAAGACATGACAAAAGGTATTTTCTGTTAACCCTGCGACTCAGTTGAGCTCACAACGATAATTTGTAGATGTAACTTGGCACGTAGGTTGCGACAAGACAGCCCTAATTGTGGTGGGTGCTCTGTGGTCGGCAGGAAGGATTAAGAGCGCATGAGAATTGAAATTTCATGCTATAGCTGTGCACATATTCCTTTATACTAGCAAAAAAGTTTTCTCTGTGACGGAGCACCAAGAGGGTAGCGATATAAGCGCGAGCGGGTGTGCTAAGTGCCGGCACAAGTAACGTGAATTCCGAACTAAATGTCATGAATAACACATCAATTTTATCCTTTTGATAACGCAAAGACTTCCTGCAATACAACCATGCTGTGTAAGTATGCTGGACAACGTTTTTTTAGCATCCGCAGGGCAGTAATTCTAGGCTATATGCAGGCGCGGCCACAGACCTGCCGCAGCGCTCCAGCCCCCAGTGAAACGCCCGCACCGCTGCGCGCCAGTCAGCGGAAAATGTCCGCGCCCGAGAGAGGCTTTGGGTTCTGGTCTATAGAACCAGACAGTGTAATACTGTACTTGTCACATCAGTATTAGCGTTCATCAAGATAAATTCAGTTGCCATTTATAATATCTGGCTTATAATGCCTGAATGGTGACGAAGAGTGCAGTTCAACGGCATGCCATTATGTTATCTAAATCGATACCGGCGGTGAAAATCATTGACCGTACTCATTTGCCGCATTCTCCTTTTCACAAGCATGCGGCCGATGTCCTTTTCGCACCCGCTTTTTCCGGTGCCTGCTCGATCAACCACATGAGACAGGCAAATATCACCTTCCGGGTAAACAAGACCGAGCTAACAGCTTTTTTTCAAACGCTACACGCAGACGTAGGCATTAAATGGAAATCACGAAAAAGGCATGTTCTCAAGATCAGCTCCTCATCTAAGCCCAGCTTTCTGACATTTGTCAGCCGCAAGCATATCGCTCGTGTTCCAAGTAGGTCGGACCGCATAGCTCTGACATCCACAGCGTTCCAGATATCGTTTAATTTAATTCTTTCACGGAGGCTGTCGCCGCAGAAATTGCCAGTACATATCCGTCCAAAATCAGAATCAAATGTCCGGTTATGGGCAAGTAGGGAATAGGCCTCGACCCTCTTTCCGGCCGCTGCCTTTTTGACGGCCTTCAGTGGCGTATTTAAACGCAAGTTTAATGTATGTGGTCGATATTGTATTATTAGGTGATAGCGAGGAAAATTTGTTGACTCAAGTTAATTGTTGTGAAGACGATCAAGGCTTCACTTGTAGCGCAGTTAACTCAGGTGTGATGATTAGGATCTGTTGCAGTGGTCAGGTTGTTATAATACAAATACAATGCAATTAAATACCTATACGGAGGGTACAACATGTATGAACCACTTGGATGTGTTTGGAAAGGAATAATACTGCCTGTGCCTACTTTTGGAAATGTGGAATGGTGCCGAAAGGCAGAAGTTCAATCACTGGCAGCAATATATGAGAGAGCTATTGGAAGATTAGCACCAGGTCCCCACGGCGAAACCATAAACGAGGCCGAGCAGTGGGGCATCGGCCGGGCATTGTTCGTAAAACAGGAAGCTCTACATAAAATATACGAAGAACGCTTAAGGAACACGGAAGAAAACAGGTGGGAGCTAAGGCGTTTATATAATTATAAAGAAAGAGCTGGAAGATGCTCATAGCAATTGCGCCACTACCACAGTCCTCCATAAAGTCAGGAATAAAATTCCCATAAAGAAGGGGTCCGTCAGGAAAGAAGACACAATCTCGCCAATGCTATCCACCGCAGCTGCTTAAACGGGGTATTCCGAGGCCTGAATTGGGAACTGTTAGGGATAAGAGTTAATGAAGAATACCTGAATAACCTGCGGTTCACTGATGACATTGCCTTGCTGAGTCACTCAGGAGAAGAATTGCAAAGCCTGATGAATGATTTAGACAGGCAGAGCAAAACGGCGGGTCTAAACATTAACAACCAGACAACCAAAGTAATGTTCCACCCTCTAGCAAGGGAACGGCAGTTCACAAGCGGCAGCGAGGTGCTGGAAATTGCAAAGGAATATGCCTACTTAGGGCAGGTAGTGACCGCTGACCGGGTCATGAGAGGGAAGCAAATAGAATAAGAATATGGTGCAGCGCGTTTGGCAGGTTTTCTCAAATCATGAATACCACTTTACCAATATCCATCAAGAGAAAAGTATACAACAGCTGTATCTTACCAGTACTCACCTACGGGGCAGAAACGTGGAGGCTAATGAAAAGGATTCAGCGTAATTTAAGGACAACGCAGCGAGCTATGGAAAGAAAAATGATAGGTGTAATATTAAGAGACCGGAAGCGGGCAGAGTTGGTGAAGGAACAAATGTGGGTTATTTACATCCTAGCCGAAATAAAGAGGAAGAAATGGGCTTGGGCAGAGCATGTATTGCGAAGGCAAGGGAACCGGTGGTGCTTAAAGGGAAGCTGAAGCATTTAAAAAAAATGAGTTCTCTACGTCATATTATAGCTTTTAGTCGACTGAAAAGGAAGATCTCATTCAAAAAGTGCGGAAATAAACGCAAAAAGCTGTTTATTTAGAAGAAAACGCGCCCCATCGCCTCAGGGCGCCGAGCTAACACCGCTCTTGCCCGCGATTGGCCGGGATTGTCGTGACGTCATCCACGGGGATCTCCAACCGGCACCGACGGCGTTGCTGAGTAGCGCGCTGCTTCAGCTGGCTTTTAAGGACTACGTTTTGGAAATTATGGATAATTAAAGCAGTGTTGAATAGTTTGAACTTTCACCATGCATTTTCGAGCCATCAGCAGCTTCAGAAAACGGCGGAACCAACGACGCCGCGGAGTGCGCCGGCAGCTTAAGTCAAGTCCCAACATTTCCACGTGTTGGAAATCTCGAATGGACGGATAGATGGATGACAGCTTTTATTTCCAAATAGAGACCCTTTACTATTCACCGTCCCGGCACGCAAGCCTTGAGGGCGGGGGCCGGAGCCTCCTTGACTAATGGTTATCAAAGAGATTTTATCTCTTCGCGGCATCAGCCACCAGGCGGATTGGCTTGTTTCTGCCGAGCGGGTTCTTCTCTGGGCAGCAGGACTTCCCAGCTTTCTCTGCTATCAATATTGTAACGAAGCGTACGTCGGGACGGAACGGTCGCTCCGCCGCCTCGAAGAAGTTGACCAGCAGGTGCCGATGAGTAGCATGAATTAACTTGGTTTATTTAAAATGTGTGCAAAACATAATTTAAACTCAACAAACCGATACAAAGCTCTAAGAGTAAATAATAACGCCGTCAGTCATACCAAGGGGCGCGCAACATCTTCCGAGCAGAGGTCCCGAGCAGCAGGACCGCAGCCGTTCCTCTCCGCCGTTCCTCTCTTCTTCGCGCCAAAACCCCTTCTTAAATACGTTTCCCCAAGATCCTGGGGACACTTTCAGTAACCAATCGGAAATGCGGTTGTCGAAGCCAATGAGAACGATTTCTTTAAAACGAAAGCAGCCAACAGCACGCCGGTGCCCACGAGGTTGTTTACTCGAGAGCACCGCGCAAATTCCACGAAGACGCGCGTTTCCGCCTGGCACACAGATACAAACACACAAAACGACATCCGAAACACAGGGAATGCAAACCTCCCAGTCGGTGCAGCACGCGACCCGCTGTCCGCGCTCTCAGCCCTCGCGGCTCGTCTCCGGCGCATCTGGTCCGCCGGGCAGTGTGCCGCACGAAGCAATCACTTTGCGCGACTCTCCTGGAAACCACGGGGGATCCGCGCGCCCGCTCTGGTGTCTCGGACACGGCCTTGGAAAACATTGTCCCCCATGCAGGCAGCTCACCGTGCGTCTCAGTGCGTTTTACTCTAACTAAGCATTCGAACAAAGCCGGGAAGGGGCCGCACAACGCCTGCTCACAAAGAGCTAGAGAGTAAACGGCTCTGCCAAATGTCGGGGTGTGCGCCTCTCTAATGGCTCCCCGCACAGCAGCGAGCACAAAGACAGCAACAGTAGCACCGCGGGTAGAACACGTTCAGCTTGTTGGAAAAACTGGCGCACGAAACCTGCGAAGTTCGCTACGCGACAATATCTTCGTCGACTCTGGGGTAGTCAGCGCACTCCCATATTCTTTGCTTCCGAGTAACCGTGGAACCGCCGAACTGTCGGAACCTGGGCGAGAGCGCGAAATCGTTGAGAACTACAGACTAAACAGAAAACTGGTGCCACCGCCGGATAAGAAGCTAAGTAATAGAGAAGCGACCGCATGGCGGCTCCTGCAAGCCGGAAATTTCGTTAAGCCAGTGTTGATCTTTCACGTCCTACCAGGGTAACATGAAAACCAAATCTTGACTGATACGTATGTTCTGCGTAGGTGCATGCACGTGCATATCTCTTGTGTATGTGCATATGCAAGTGGCAATAAAAAGAGAGAAATTGCGCCGAAACGTTGTTGTGTAACGCTGCTGCGTAAAAGCGTGGCCACCAACTTCTTTCCGGTGGCAGTATGTGTGTGTCTTCTCCTGGTCCTGGGTCTTCTTTCCGCTGTTTTTTTTTCTCTTGACCAACTTCTTCTAACGCCTATAAACATGATCTAAATAAGATCACCGGTACGCTTACACCAGTAGCGCGAGGTACATCATTTGTTTGTTCATTTATTTAAAGTTACTTGCCTAATTACTCCCGAAGGCTCTTTAGAACTACAAAAGAATGCCAAACTGGATGAGCTGGAGTGCGTTCACTGCTGTTCTGCAACGCGAGGAGACGAGGCGACCGGTAGGATGCTCCTGTGTGCGCTTTCCTTAGCTATGGCTGCGTTTAGCAGCTCGCAGTTCTGCTCATCAAAACTAGTGTGCTGCGAGATATAGTTGCTGCTGTTGCGTATCGAGACAACCAGCAGAATTACTTGCGGATGGTATACATTTATGCGTACCGCGGCTGGACAACTTTGCCATTCTGACTCAAGGACAAATTAGCATGAATTCTGTCGTCATTGTCGATCGTCAGCCATGACCAAGCGCTCATGAATGCAAATGTTTGCTTCGCTCAAGTATACTAGGCTTATATAATCACTTTTTTGTTCAGTTAGGCACAGCTGCGTTTGCCGTGCGCTGACGAAAGATTAAGAGAATTGCTTGTGCTGCCATGAGGTGCAAGCAATCAGGAAAAAGCAAAAGGCACACAGTGCGTAACGAGTTCAAAAGAGTTCAAGACTGCGCGCCTTAAAGAAAGAGATGGAAGTGGCCTTAGCTCAGCATGAATGTGAACCAGCGGACAAGGCGAAGAGTTTACAAACAGGTCAGAAAGTAATATAACGAAAAGAGAAATACTGATGCACATATTTTGCGCAGGCAACTGAGTTTCGGCATGCTGCATACCACCAGATTGTCTGGTTAACATGGAAGAGGCTGGGGTAAAAGAACCGACGGATTCTACCAAGCTCTGTGCTGAGTGCTGTTCGATAAAAGTACCATGCCAGAACTGGTTTATATACAGGCTTCAGGCATTACACGGAACGCCCGAACGAGAGAAATTAAATGGCACTGGCAGAAGATTACGTTGATCTGTGCTTCGCCACAGCGCGGGCCGCAGCGAAGCAAGCGCAGGCGGACAGCCGGCCGACTCTCCGTGAATGGCGTCACTTCCGCCAGTTCTCCCTCTCGGCCGTCCCCCCACCCGGCGCTTCCGGAAGCGACGAGAGCGTGCCGGCGGCGGGTTTTTAACAAGCGATTGCAGCTCTTTTTGCGGACAGAATCGAGAAAAAATTTACACACATGATTTTCAAGGTCCTTTCTTCCCAACCACAGCGTTTCAGCTTCCCTTTAAGGGTAACGGAGTGGATTCCAAGAGAACGAAAGCGTGTCAGGGGGCGGCAGAAAGTTACGTGGACGGAAGAAATTAAGAAATTTGCGGGCGCAGCTGGCAAAGTAGAGGGTTAATTGAAGAGACATGGGAGAGGCCTATGCCCTGCAGTGTGCGTATTCAGGCTGATGATGAAAGAGAGAGCATGGATTTTCATAGACGGCAAAGGAGTAGGAAACCCATTGATTATGGAGCTAACCATGGTGGAAAAATAAAATTATTTCAGCGGCAGAGAAGATGGTGTGAATTGCAATACTTTAGTGTCGAAGAAGCGCACTGTAGAACTATATAAAATAGGAAAAGGCAAATGAGGAAAGAATTGCAGTATGTTAACTGACTATAACACCGCCTATTATATCAAGCTAGGTCAAGTTGCCTAGTACCGCGAAGCTACAAAAAATGTAACCAATAATATGACACATGTTCTGTTTGTGGTAAATATGTGGCAGCGATTGAACATCTCATACTATAAATGTAGTATACTTCTCCGTATATATCCAAATAGGGTGCCGCATGATGTCTTCCCTGGGTGGATTTCCAACACAGAAACCATTGCTTGAAAGAAGAAAATCCGGCTCTTTGGAGGGTAAGTTCGCGGACTGTTATTTGGCACATTCGAGGCCACACGACAGGCCGTGGCAGAAGGCAGCAGAAATATGTAATGTTAATGGCTTCGACGTGATAATAACTGATCTCTATTCTTCTGAGCAGTGAGGCTAAGCATCAACTTAGTCACAGCTGTATTCGGCGCATACGAAAGCCCTTTAAATGCTAGCTCTATTAAAAAAAAACAGCATTCGTGAACTTTACCTACAGGCTTCACACAATGAAATTCTTGACTCTTGACGAAGCCAAAAACAACATTTCATCATCCGTTGATATAGGCTTTAGGCTGGCAGTTGGCTTCCTTTATTTCTTTGTCATAACGAACCCCTCCCATAACTACACTTGTCTGCTTAGTAGCTTGTTGAGAGCTTAGGTTCTGGCAGTGTTGATGCCAGAGGTTCCTGAAGAGGGTGCTTGTGCAGCTCCCGCTCTCACGGTTCAATAACTCTCCAAGTGACACACACGGTAACATTTGACGTACTGCGTCCGCCACTCTACGTGAGGGTTTGGCTGGTGAACACTGTCAACTAAAGGTTACACGGCACATAAATACGCACGAAAGAACAAGACTGAACAGCCGCCGCTGTAACTGGCATGGTAAAGCACCTAACGCGAAATTCAGAGCTCTTGGTTTCAGGTTCCAACGGCGGAATTCGGAATTTTTTTTGTTCTGCTTAGTAATAAATTATCTTTATGCCGCAAAAAAATTGCACTGGTAATTTTTCATTGAAAAGCACTACACATTTTAAAAATAGTACGACAAAAACAGTGCCCTATGCTTTCCTTCGGTCTCCTAACTGTTGAAGTCCTTCGTTTGTGCGTCACAACGAGCTTGTCTTCTCAATAGCTTGTTTGCCCAAATGTTTGCTCAATAGCTTAAATAGGACCTCGGTTCTTCCGCCCTCGCTTTTCGTTCACGTTCCGCGTCACACTCGCGGTAACCATGGGCGTGCTACCTACGCCACTATGGACCAGGGTGGCACTGGTGAACATTCTCAAAGTTTGGTTCCACGGAACTAAATGCCCCTAATGGAGAACATTCAACAGCCGCCGCCATAGGGCTATTAGAGAGGCCACCAGCATGCTAACTGGGAACTAAGTAACTTTTCATTCTTGAATTAAAACCAAACGGAAAGCCATTGAATCAAGTCCAGCCTCCACTCCAGAAAAGACAAGCCGAATTTTTGTGTTTGCAAATAAAAAGCCTCCGGCATAACAATCTGTTTATAAATCCTTCTCTGACTTCCTGCACGCCATCGCGGCTAGAGCTCAACAAAATATATATTAAAGATCAGGAGCACAGTATCTTGCAACGTTATTCAAGATAAGAAGCAACATACCCATACTCTTAGATACAGAAGGTAAGCTTTCTTTAAGTCCGCAATCTTTATAAGTCACCACCATTTTATTAGACTCAGCTTAATAGACTTGATGCAATCCTTAAAATAAATAGGTGTCTGTCGTTTCGTTGTGCTGTTGAAAAAGCGGATGCATTCCATGCTCGGACCCGTTATTACTGAAGAATTTCTAACCCGCAGGTCGTACCAGCCAGGACCTAAAAAAAACCACACCATATGCAGATTAAAAGTGCAATTTTTGCTAGTCAAATTTGATGAAGATTGCTCATAAGTAAAATGAAGTGATCACACGGCATAAACGAGGGAAGAAATTTCAGACGTCTACAAACAAACGCAAAATTTGGATCAGTTATTCAAGAGCCTGATAGCTGACTACACAGCATAGCATCGGGGCGAGGCAGCGCTTTTTCTGATCGTGCGTTTGGCTTTTTGAAGGAAATCAGGGAGTTGACTGTGCACTAAGCTTCTTAAACGCCAAGGTCACAAGGAACCTCGCACGGGCTGGCATTTGTTTCCCGGAGCGGCAACAAACCCTGGATCAGTACTCATCACTTCCGCAAAACAGTGAAGAGGATGGGTTAGACTTCTTAAACCCTCCACATTGCATTATATATATATATATATATTATATATATATATATATATATATATATATATATATATATATATATATATATATATATATATATATATATATATATATATATTAGCAGACAAGTTAAGGGAAATGAGGGGCTCCGCCGGTGGGATCCGAACCCACGGTGGTTTTTCTGCTGCTTTATATGGGTAATTTTCTTTAAGCGATTTATTAATCTTAGTAATATTATCCCACTGATAAGCATAACACATTAAAAAAAAAAGAAAAAATAACGTTCCCCTATGCACCTTGGTTTCTGTGACTGTTGACTCCCTTCATAAGTTTGTCGAACGGGCCCTTCATTTACTTTACCTTGTCTGCTAGGGGCTTAACGAGGGTCTCGGTTCTGGCAGTCTTGATGCCACAGGTTGCTTAAGAGGGCTCTCGCACAGTTTCCGCCCTCGCCGTTAGATGACGTTCCACGTCACACTCGAGGTAATACAGGACGTGCTACGTCCGCCGCTATGGTCGAGGGTGGCGCTGGTGAACACTCTCAAGGTTCGCGTACACCAAATAAACATAAATGCCCACGGGAGCAGCAAATTGGACAGCCGTCGCCGTAGCTCAGTTGGTAAGAGCACCAGACGCGATATTCGGAGGTCGTGGGTTCGGATCCCACCGGCGGCATGGTTGTTTTTTTCTGCTGCTTTATATGGGTAATTTTCTTTAAGCGATTTGTTAATGTAAGTAATATTATCCCACTGATAAGCATAACACATTAAAAAAAAATAACGTTCCCCTATGCACCTTGGTGTGTGTGTGTGTGTGTGTGTCGTCACTGTCCTCGCGTGATCACGCCGAAACACACTCTTGCGAGCAGTTAACCAGCGCGCACCACAAAATTTGTTCACGTAAACGCAAAACGGGTGTTGTACAAAAATTGCCTTTGAACCCGTTCTTCGGGAACACTTCGGCGCAGAGGTTAGAGGAGGAGGTTAAGCTCGTGCTGAGCCTGGTGCGACCTCTAAATTCGACTCAGAAGCCAAAACCGCAGAAAAAAATCTTCCAAAATTTCTCTTCAAATCTTATTCCCGGCAACCCTACTGAAGTGTTCGATACTAGTCGCTCGTATAGAATTATGGGAATATAGAATCCATATCATGGCAAGAAATATATATATGGACGTCCGTACGTTTTCTGTATAGTGTTTATAAATTTTCTACAAGATTTCTATTTAGCTACGATAGATTGTGCATGACGTCATATGGAGTGTGTAATTTCCTTACTCCATTTTTATGCGTTTAAAAGGTCTCGAACGCGCTTGCCCTCGGCACTGTTGCCCAACAATTTTTGCCTAATTCGACGTGTTACGTGGACTAGAGAGGCTCTCTGCCTTCATTCGTGTTTCTCGAATGCGGTGGCTCAGTGGTTATGGCGCTCGGCCGCTCATCCGAAAGACGCGGGATTGATCCCGGCCCCGGCAGTCATTTTCGATGGGGCGAAATTCTGGAGGCCCGTGTACTGTGCGATGTCAGTTCATGTTAAAGAATACCATGTGGTCGAAATTTCCGGAGCCCTTCACTACGGCGTATCTCATAGCCTGGGTCGATTTGAGACGTTAAACCCCCATAAACCAAACCAAGGAGAAGGCGCCTCATAATAATAGTTAAAAAATGAACTCTTCAATATTAGTTAGCCACCCTACTAGTTACCACATCTTTGCTGTATTCTGATGTACAAAAGAGCTGAGAATGCTATGCCGAGAAAAACACTTTTGTAACTCAAAAATTCTACTTTTAAAATTGTGTGATATCTTAGGTGACACACCCTATATGCATTTCTCTATCCCGGTTGTCTGCAACAGTGGGACAAAACAGGCCGAAAATCTTCCTCGACATGCTACCCCCTTCTCAAGATTCAGCCTCTAAATACGTAAAAGCACCTATGCCCTGCTTGAATTTTTTATTCCAGGTTTGCGCACTTCTTTATCGTATGGTTGAGATAATTGATGCGTAACGTCTCATTGCTGATATAGCCAGAAGCACTGAATACATATTTTTTTTTGTAGTTCTATATCTGAAAGTTTCTTGAAAAAAATATTGCGTGAATGCTAATTTTTTTCGAAGCAGATGGTAAAACAAATATACTCACCCCCGTTCCTCTCTCTTATGTAGAATACAGCGCATGTGTAGTTTTCATTCCGGAATACCAACTTCTCGAACACGAAAGTAGCGCCTGAATGCAAAGAAGTCGGGAAAGGGACAAAACCAAACGTTTTTAGATCAGCTGACACGCCCTGTTCGTTTGTTTTTCATGCAAAGAAATATGAGATGACACTCAAACTCCACCTTAACGGTATGACGCGCTGGCGTATTGGGTTAATCATTCCATTGTAAGCAATTTGACATCTTTTAACGCATTTTTTTCAATTGTTTTGTCTCATTATTTGGTCAATTACACACTCTCAATCAATAAATTTTCTTTAATATCCTCGTCAATCCTTGGCTTTTGATTCTGAAGTTTTCGACACCTTTAAACTCCACTTTTTCTATTTTGTATTTTTTTATTCCTTACATAATAAATTAATCACAACGATCCGATTCAATCGCCATTGCCTATCATAGACCAATCGATCATCAATAACTAGAACCACAAGTTAGCATGATACAACTTTTCTACGCAGCCCTGGATTACAAGTTGCCGGTTCCAATCCCTGTTCCAAGTTTATGCTGCACGAAATGTTGAATCGTATGACACTATCCGGAACACCCTACGGCAAACGGTTGGCATGATACAATTTTTTTTACGCAGCCCCCGATTATTTCTGACACGCGGAGCCTACTACGCCGACGGCTTTTCGACCGAACGAGCTGTATACGCTTTCGCGTTGAAGGACCAAGCTCAGCTTCCTGCAGTACTGCTGATAGCGGTTTTTTATGTAGTTTTCTTTTGCTTTGAACATGTTTTTTTTTAATTTGCAATTTTGCTTTATTTAGAGAAAAAGATCACTCAGGGCTGCAGTGATACATTGTTGAAAAAGGTAAAAGATTGTCGCGGCTGAATCACACCCACAATTTCATCTCAACACTGAGCTTGGCGTGAACTGCCTACGGCAGCTTGGGTTAATATTATAAATCCCCCTTTACTCTAGAAACTTTCCCGTATAAAACTCCGAGAAAGACTAAAGACTGCTCTGCAGAGGTGGAATACCTATCTAGAGCGCTTGAAACCTGAGAACTAACAACCGCATAAAAATATTTGAGCATATACTGGGCCAGCATTTCAGTCAATTGTATTATTTGTACGCATATTGCTAAACATTTTGCCTACTGCCAACATGAAAATAGGGCTCCCAAACGATTTTTACTTTAGGATTGGCTGTAACAACTGGGCAAAGCGGACCACCCCTGGTCGAGCGATCGCTATAGGCAATATGGAACTCTCAGACGTGCAATTATTGTTCGTGGCTTCTTTTGAGGATGTTCCATTGGTCGGACTCGTGCTTGTCTTCTCGTCTTCTACTCCCACTGCATGGCAGAGGCGTATCCCATGTCTGTGCAATTAACCTTGTTCTTTGCCAGCTCCGCCCACCGTATGCCTGCAAACTTCTTAATCTCATCCGCCCACCTATCCATCTGCGCCCCCTGCTACACTTGTCTTCGCTAGGAATCCACTCCATTAACCTTAAGGACCAGCGGTTATCGTGCCTTCGCATTACATGCCCTGTCCAAGCCCATTTGTTCCTCTTGATTTAGACTAGGATGTCACTGACACACGTTTGTTCCCCCACCCACTCTGCCCGCTTCCGGTCTCTTAACGTTACACCTATCATTTTTTTTTTCCATGGCTCGCTGCGTTGTCCTTAACTTAAGCTGAACCCTTTTCGTTAGCCTCCATGCTTCTGCGCCATAGGTGAGTACCGCTAAGTGATGTGCGCTTCCACAAAAAAAAAACAAGGACAATATTGTAAACCCTTTGCGTTATTGTGAAAGCATTAGTAGAGCCATTAAGAGAAAAGCCGGCCGCCTGTGTGTATCAACTGATGGTGCAAAAAATCTGAGCGATGGCATGAAAAATAGGCTGACATCATCGAGCGGCCTTATGGCCCACACATCAAGCCGAGCACCGCAGTTCAGACAACCATACATACACATGTCGTTCGTCAATATATACCCACCACCGCCGCGTGGCTCAATGCTTGTGGCGCTCGGCTGCTGAACCGAAAAACGCGGTTTCAATCTCAGCCTGGGCCTTCAAATTTCGATGGAGGCGAAATTCGTGAGGCCCGTGTACTGTGTGATGTCAGTGCACGTCAAAGAAGCCCCAGGTGGTCGAAATTTCCGGAGCGTTCACTGCGGCGCCCCTCATAGCCTGAACCGCTTTGGGATGATAAACCCCTGTACACCAACCAATAAATAACCCCACTGGCTGACCTCAATCTGGCACCAGCTTTCCCGACATTCGTGCCACAATTCGGACGCAGGCGTATGTCGTGCGGCCTTCCGGGTGGTGCGATACGATTTTTCGATGCATGCAGCTTACATGTGCTAGTGAAGTTGGACTCTCGCTTGCGACAGGGGTTCCAACTGACGACATATGCACCTTCAATCGTATGCCCTTCCAGAGTTATCACAATTTTCATGCAACCGTTCGAACTACAGCTTTCCATGTGGTGTCATACGTGAGCGGGTGTGTGTGTCGGTGGGTGTCGTCTTTTACGCAAGCAGTTTCAACCGTCCCTGCCGCATTTTTGTTGCATCTTGTGTGCCCACATAGGTGCTGCAGTTTCAGTTGATTACGACGACGACCTTATAATAAGAGAAGAAAAAAATTACTCTAACCATATAATTCCTGCTTGTAGTTTGACGGTAGCCTACAAGACTACAGCCTCTTCTGCTAAAATCTAGGTACTGATGTGTGCGCTTTTCTTAAAAGCGGGAACAAGTTTCTCACTATGCTGTTCTTATTGTTGAATCTAATGATCAACGAATGTCAAATTTCACATCCCTTTGTGGTGCGGCTACCACCTCTGAGTTTTGGGGTCCTGTTTCTTGAAATATTCACTCCGCGTTTCTAGCACGTAATGAACGCCAAAAAATAGTTACTACAAGCGCTGCCGCTTACGCAAGGGCACCAGTTCAAACACCCCGCCGAAGGTTCCGCAATTTTTTCCACTGGAAGCGTTTTGGGGAGTCGTCATCGCATTATATAATGAGAATCTTTACAAAACCAAGACAAGCACATCTTCTGCGCTTCGTCCCCTACTTCGGTTCACAGAGTGCGACATTTAGAGTTTGCCTATTATCAGTCACAAAGAGTTACTCTCCTGTTGAAGAGTTACAGGGAACTTGTTTCAACTTCCTTTTGAATCGATGCTCCAGAGGCAAGGGCTTCTGATTATGAATATGCATTTTTATGGCGCAAAGGTATCTATGGCCAAACAGTGCCATGACACAAGGTATTTTTGACTTCACAAGGTGGGGTCAAAGGCCTATTTTCCAAGCCTTTCACCCAGGTAAGCCGAGCATCAGGCATCAGGGGAAAGCTTGTACCCATTGTATCTGTATCACCGGTGGGTGCCCGGCGGCACTGGGGATCGAACCCCGCACCTCACGCATGCGAGGCGGATGCTCAACCACTTGGACACCGCTGCGGTCTCGGGCAAAGGCTTTTACGACACGCGCGCTTCGGCTGGATTGCATGAGCGCGTCAATTCGTGGCCCGGAATCCTGGGACACAGCGCATTGCGTGTCGGTTTTTCAAGCCAGGGATGCCTGTCTGGAAGCTTCTTTTCTGCTTGCCTTAGGATTTCGGCGAAAAGCTACACATCGCTAAAGTAGTGAAGGTGGCGCCCGTCCCGGCAATCGCACCGCTTCTTGTAGGCGCCAACCATATCGCGCCGAATGGATAAACATAGTTTCTTTGGATTTCTGCAGCAGCGCGCACCTTCTGGCCGCCCAAGCAATCCGTCGCGCACGAAACTTCCGATCCGAACAACGTAATGACGAGGGACAGTGTTGGGCGACGATCACTTCTACTCCCGGCCGACTCCCACTTCTTCCATGGTGATTCTCCACTCTCAACAAAAATGGGCCTATATAGGAGTAAAAGGGTAGTGTAGTTCTGCTACCCAAACTTCCATTTACAGGCAGGGTATGCTACGCATGCTCTGGGGTAGATTTGCGTCAATAAAAATACAAAGCACTTATGGGTGGCAACACAAATTTTCTCTTTAAAATAGGCGAACTGCTATGATTCAAATACAAAGATGAAACGACGGTATAAATCACCTCCAATTCATGAAATTCAGTTGCAGTCTTTAAAAGCTTTATTCATTTCCTAACTTGAATCAAGGAACTTTACTTTGATGTTTCAATACGCCTCCGTTGCCAATAGTAAGCATTCCGCATGTTCAGTGATCGAAACCTTCTGCTCAAAACGGGCAGCATAATTTGCCCCTAAAAGGGAATCCACTATACCGTAGTATAGCTTACTTTTCTTTTTTGGCCGCCATTTAGGCTCGTTACAATTGATAGTGTAAGCATGCGCTCAGACCACACGCTTCAAGTGAGACAGAGAAAATTGCATATAGAGAATTTTTTATTCTCAGAGAATTGATTTTGATCTAAAATTGGGCTTCAAGGAAATATTCACGAGTTGTCATCGGAATCCTATGAGTTACTAGGAATATGGGTTATTTTTTCTTCTGCTGCATTGATAACAAACTCTCGCTAAAACTTACTTCGTTTGCTAATAAAACATCTATCTAGCCGCAGGGTTAGTTTGTCTTGATAACATTACAATCATTAAGAAGCGCACTTCCACGTTGCTCCGTTTTGTGTGCTTTTTATGTCGTGTTGTTCGCCTGAGCGCAATTGCAAAGTTGTGGCGTGTGATGTCCTTTTAGCGCCGCCACCTGATCATCAATGTGCAATTTGCTGCGCTAGTCACCTTACTTGCTTCTTGGCGGCCCAGAACTTCCGGTCGGCGACCAATACAACCTTCCAACCACTGCTTTTTTTCCCAAGTTCCCGTAGTAAGAACGATGACATATGCGACGGCATCGATCAATCCCATTGTACATACAGTAGTCGTGTTAAGCTTACGAGTATTCGAAATGTAGAAGCTATGCTCCATATATGAATTGTTGGGAAATATTTGCAAAATTTCTCCACCCCTGCTGTAAAAAACTGCATTTAAATTGAAAAGGGTTCAACGCGGCTTTCTAACAAGTGTTTTTTTTTTTAAGAATTGGCGTGTGGTGGTGATAGCGGCCACATTTTGATTCGGGTCGCCCCTGCTTAAAATACCTGGTGGCGGGTCTAAGATAAAACAGAAACAAGCGCTGTGAAAAGTGCGTACATGATTCCAGTACTTTGGTCATCAATAAACGTCCGAATAGCAAAGAATATTAAAAATAACTTAAAACAAATATTTTCTGACACGCTACTCAGAAATTCTGTTCAAGTTAGGGATTTTTGGAGTCGGTAAAGAGGTTTTTTGGTAACCCCAGGGTACATCACTCCTTTAGACACCTTTACGCGGTGAAACGCAGTTAGAGGTTTTTGACTACACTGACAAGTGCTTTTCGTTTAGATGATAATTATATAGCAGAAGTGGAGTCAACTGTTAGGGCCCCAGGTGCACACTGCCTTGAGGCGCGATGTTGCGTTTAAATAATTGAAGAGGTGCCTCTAGTATAATTCACTCTTTCGTTGCTTTCTTTTTTGTGTTGTATGGACCGTTTATTCAGTTATTTTTATTAAAATTCCTCTGCTCCTTTCGGCAGCCATGTACCAGTATGCCACGTTTAATGTCTCAATAAAAGTAGACCATGGTCAGCATAGTGAAGGTTTGAGCTTCTTTCAGCGCATTTGAAAACTTATCTGTTGAATGGGTTTCATTAATTGACAGAATATTACAATCACTAAAATTTATGTGCAGCGAACTCTTCAGTACTGAGTTTTCGTGAGCGAATAAATGTACATTATATGGTGGCATAAATGACCTAACATTAAAATATAGAGTGTGTTTACTCCAGAGCCGTTTCTCCCAAAGAGTGTTTTAGAACTGCATGTCCTAAATGGAGGCGCGTTGTCATGACACAGCGCGTTGATTTCCAGAAAAAATGTAATTTTCATACGAACCGGTGCCAGCAAAGAAGAGCGCATCTAGAGGGGTCGTTGTAAAAACACCTTTAATAAGCTGTGTCAGCCTGTAACGGAAAAAGGGAGAAGATGAATTTACGTGTAGAATACTTCACACAAATTGCCAAACTCTACCTCGTCCTTGTCGTGTTGTAGGACCTGTCAAAATTAATGTACTTTCTGGACATATTGACCATTACATCCACTTGGCATTTGATTTTACTTGTTGTACTTGAAACGTACGTCCATATCGGCTCAGGTGTTCCAAGGAACTGAAAAAAATATGTATCTCAAAGCCAAGACAAGAAAAATGACCTTGCAATGGCCACTTATTTTTCCCACAAAAGTGGTGTGAGCGCAACAACAAGATTGCCACTCTACGTTCATGCCAAATGATTACCTTAAATAATGGCACACCGCGCATTGGCCAGGCACCAGCAGCAGCGCCAAAACCATGAGCAAGAGATTGTAGACGACCCGGCGCGATGTTTAGAGCAGTGTTTTCGTTTGCCACAAAGTGAGAGGGGAACCTGCACGCTGTTCTGTTTTATCAGCCTGTTGGGGAGATCTGGGTGGCCCGTTAGAATCAACCCTTGCGCTACCCGAAGTTGTGAAATGAAGTTTTTTTTGCCAATTATGTATGCATCTGCTTCACAAAAGGGCACTGTCAGGGCAAACTTCCGACTTACCGAGGGCCCACGGTACGAACTTTGGATATCTAAATTTAAACTGTCTTTTTTACATCTCCACAAAGCAGTACCAATAATCCTCGACAAACAGGTTACACGGTGTAAATGTTTTTCTACATGAAGCTTGCATACAAGTTTTTCCGTCTACATTCAGTTTAGCTAGCGCATGCTTGTTGAAATGCTTGCCGTAACTGTGGCAAGGTGTATGACGGAAAACACCTTGAGGATGTACGCTGCGAGGGGAAATTCATAAACTCTGACGACCCCTTTTTTGCGTTACTCTCACAAAAAAAAAACAGTGCACGTTTAGCAAGCTGGCGCGGCGCGGAAGTAATCACGCCTACGCGCGCCGTCGACGATTCGAGACGATTGGAGAAAACGTCACTCAATGCCAACAGAGAGAGAGTAACCTCTCCAGCGGCGGCTCCTTGTCGGGAGGAACCACCTCGAGTTTTCTGAAAGCCTCTCTCCACACCTGACCGAATGGCTACGTGTGCCCCGTCGGGAGGGTGAGAGAGTGGTTGTACAGTTAATGCTGTGTGCATCTGCGCGCCTGCCTTGGGGCTAATTAACTCAGACCCCGTCCCCACTAAATATCAAGGGTGTTTAACGCCGTCGGACAGCCCGTGGCGTTGGTCAAAGCGCGCCTGCACGGCTCCTGCGCCCACACCACTCTCGCCCAGCCACGGGTGGGCAAGGCAGAGCGCGCCAATCTTCGGGATGGCCCCTCGGGACCCTCCGGTCGTCGGAATGTCACAGTGCCGGGTGGAAAAAAACGGTGTTGTGGTCGCTTGCCTCTCGCCTGTATTAGCGCATTTCAGTTGCAAGTTCCCTATTGTATTGTCGACCCTCCGAAGTATTGCGTTTCATGTGTTGCATTGCTCTGTACATAACATTGTATGTGTTTTTACGAGTTAGGAACTTCTCTGCATCGTCTCTTTGCTAAATACAAATGACAGAAGCCAACAGTCTCTGGTTGTTGGCTTCCGTCATTTGTGCCATAACAAGCACATCTTTTGCCTTCACAATTGTATGTTTTTCTGTATATAGTTTGTTGTGTTTGCAAACCTTTGACTGCGAACCATTCTATGGCCTGCGGCCGGCGAAAGCTGCGCACCAAACAATCCTGCTTTGTCACTTGTTGGCTGGTTTCGGGCTGAGCTTGCCACGGTGAGTGGCACGCCTTCAAGCTTCTAGAGCACATTATAATATTAGGCCCAATGTTCCACCTTGACTAAATCAGCCTATTTTACTCTTTTCGGCATGGCTTCTACCAATCACTGTCCTGTGAGACACATCTCGCCTAGATCGCACGTAAAATAAACGGGGAACACGGATGATAACTTCTGAAAAGATACAGTCTGCTAGACTTCTAAACGCACTAGATCGGGTACTGTATTATTATCAACTTGTGCACACTCCCATTACTTGGTAAGCTCACGAATCTAATGACCACTTAGAGAAGTTTATAAAACCACGATCGCAATTCGCATCTTTAACTTATTTTTAGCCACCCTTAACTGAGGTAATAGCGGGTGCCCTTCAAGATGCCTGCCTAAAACTTCCACTTTTGTTCAAATCACAATAATAGTTTCTCGTTTACCATTAAGTGTATCTATAAAGCTTCTCACAGTACAGTGTTTCATATAGTTCACTCCATAACCCGGCTTACTCATTGGTGCTCATTATTGGCAAATACAAATTATTTGTGCTCTCTTAATTTATGTGTGCGAACATTCATTTGTTCCTAATTAACCAGAGGCGCTAGGTGGAAGATTTCTCGCACCATACACATCGGTAAGAAACAGAAAGACATGCATTGCTTTCTCTATAAATACTTAACACCGCGTTTATTTAACTGCGTAATTTAATAGCGACTTGACTAACAGCTTCAACGCAGATACCAAGAAAGTGATCATTTGGTTTGAATTTTATTCTTTGAACCCATGTACTTTAGCCTGCCATCTACAAGGCGGCCCCAATTGTAGCAAATGTTTACTGTATGTGCTCCTTAAGGTTTTAGACCTTTCTACCTTCAATGCTTTTCCGGTACACTTAGCTAATATAAATCTCTCAAAAGTGTTTAGCCCGTTATATAAGATGGGCTGGTGACAGGAGAACAATGAAGGAGAAATTCGGTTCGCTAGGTTCGCTATCGGAGTCACCAGTGTGGGCTGTAGCTGTTAGTGCCTTATCTGTGCGTTTGAGCGGAGTAAAAATATTAAAGTAAATGAAAAGATCTACATATGAAATGTGCTGACAACATGGCAATATCATTGTAGATAGCAAATGTTAACTAAAAATTGAAAATCGGTTTTTGGGGAAAGCAAATGGCGCAGTATCAGTCTCACATCTCGGCGGACACCTGAACCGCCCCGTAAGGGAAGGGATAGAGGGACTAAGCGAAGAAAGGCAGAGGTGCCGTAGTGGAGAGCTCCGGAATAATTTCTACCACTTGGGGAACTTTAACGTACACTGACATCGCACAGCACACGAGCGCCGTAGCGTTTTGCCTCCATCGAAACGCTGCCACCGCGGTCGGGTTCGAACCCGGGTACTCCGGTTCAGTAGCCGAGCGCCCTAACCGCTGAGCCACCGCGGCTGGTTCTTAACTACAGCACTTTGCACAAAAATAAATATGCGGATAACTGTAGCAAAATGCGTACATTACCTCCGTTATATCAAGAACTGCCGAGCCAGGATTGCTAATACTGAATTTAGCATTGGATGAGCATACGGAACCCAATTGGCATGCAAGGAATACGCCTGCAAATATTAAGGTCACCGCCATAGCCAATAGTTAAGGACTTCACTCACTTGCTTCACAGAGCACAGCTCCCTTTTATACCATCTCTTCCAAGTAAAGAAACTTGAATCCAGCAACAGGCAATATTTCATCCACGCTATTTTGCTATTTTAATTTTATTGTTTCTTTTATTCACCATCATTTTTTCTACACCCTATGAACACGTGATTGAGAGCGTTACTATTCTCTAGACAAAGTTCTTTTTTTCTCTGCGCGTTAATAATCTCTTGCAGAGCATTAAGTAAAGAAATACTGACAGCTTACAATCTTGCTGATTAGAAAAAATTTTATTTACATATGTACACATGCCAAGGTTACCGGATACATTTGACATTCACAAGTTGACATGACGCTCAGCATGTAAGGCGAGCCAATTAGAGTGCCAAAACATCTTTGAATAACTAACAGGAATTTCTTGTGTGCGATTTAAAGCGGCGTGGCATGATTATTAACAGTGAGTGATACCGGAAAAATCTGACACGGAAAAAAAAAGGGGGGGGGGGAATAAAGAAGAAGACCCTAGCGCCAGTTTGGTCTAAAGACCAGAACAAGACGTTCATTGTTAACAGAAATGAATGGGCATGACCACTGCCGGAGAAACTCTTCCTCTCCCAAGTAAAAGAGCTCCTCTGACAAGAAACTGATCAGCTCCCTTCTAAGACGGCCAAGTATTGGCCACACAGCTCGGCGTCGAAAGCCACCAGCGACCGCGGTACATTCTTGCTTCACGCACGACACGCACACATGCTTTAAAATGCTAATGATAGGCACTTGAGGCAGTGTCCTGAAGGGCATGTGTAGCGGCCGCCCCAAGTGTGCAGGGCGTCAGCACGTTTTGTGGACGCGTCGCTATTTTATTGCTTTCTAACCTATAACTTCAGCTTATAACCGCTGGAACACAATATAATTCTCTTGTTGGCTGTAACCATGAAGACCACCAGGCTTTAGACTGATGTGTTGATGTGGCGACTGAAGGAAGGATGAAAATGAGAGTGCATGGGCCTGCGCACTGGCTCGTGATGAGTCACAATCGCTGCCACGTGCAGACAGAGGAGAGTTGAAAGATGTGAGAGGAAATATTGAAAGAAGAGACGCGTGTCGCAACCACCACGTACGCTGGTTATACCAGATGCCCCCCCCCCCCCCCCCTGCTTTAGGCTGATGACGCGGTCAAGGTCCCCTTGGCGGTGGTATATTATATCTTAATATCATGAACGCGGCCATTGTAACACATTCTCTAGGGTTTCGTGGTCTCTAGGACGCCTTTTACTCTGTACAAAGGGTGCGAGAGATATAGAGAAAGGGAGAACAATAATGTGAGACGCAGCAATAATGTATATGAAATCCTGCTTCAGTGTCAGAAAACTCAACCGGTCTGTGAGATTATCGAAGCGAGCTAGATGCGTCACTTAGGGGGAGGGCATTATGGGTACTAATCGGTAAATATACATCCAACATCCTTTCTCCAGGCCTGCTGCTCAGCGTCTCGAACCGCAGTTTCTGGGAATGACTTCTTGGAAGAATGCTCTCTGACCCCACTTGAAGCAGACAAAAATGTCATGTGCAATGGCACTTTTGTCAAAGTTTTCATTGCGCCTTTAAAATGAAACCTTAAATATGTGGTTTAGTTGGTACTAGTTCTTCTGTTCATTTAAAACGCAGCTACCGTGGGTGCTTGCACCGTGAGCAAGAAGCCGTAAGTAGGCGAGGAAAAAGGAGAACAGAAATAACCAGAAAAAGAAAAAGATTATGGACATCAAAAGAGGTAAAGGAGGCAAACGGGGCTGAAATATGAACAAACGCCCACAACACATCAAGCATTACACAAGCCGCCGCTGTGACGGCGTGGTTATGGTCCTCGTCTGCTGACCCGAAAGACGCGAGTTCAATCCCGGCCATGAAATCGCATATGGATGGAGGCAAATTGCTTAAAGCCCGTGTACTCTGCGACGTCAGTGAACGTTAATGGGCTGTAAGTGGTCAAAACTATCCCGAGCGCTCCACTGCGGCATCCCTTATAGCCTGAGTCACTTTGAGACAAAAACATCATTAACCAAACCAAACTATTCCCCCAAGAATAAAAAAAAAATGGTTCTCAATTTTTTTAGTTAGGAGAAACACGAATTAGGTGCGCGAGCAGTTCGGATTTCACTTCGGTTACGGTGTTCAGATCCAGAGTTTACGGGTGGCAACCGTTCGGACAGGGATAATGCGTCAATGTCTATATATGCAAAATTGGTCATTCTCAACATTCATAGATCCATGGGAGTCTTCCTACATCTACTGGCGCAGTGGTGCAGCACACAAGCGATGTACCGCTGAGCTTCTATGGAATCTGCTGCCATCAGTTGGATTAATTCTAGTTGCTTTGGTTTTAGTGGCGATCAAGGTTGCCCTCCCTGAACAGCCTCCCATGATTAACTGAGTTGCTGCCCGACACGGCGGGCAGGCTGCTCAGCTTACCACCGCTCCTTTGAAACGATGGATGTAAAACACAAAAAGGCATCAATGTATTCTGCGATGTCAGTACACGTCAATGATCCCCTGGTTGTTGAAATTGTTACCGGAAACCTCCGCTACGCCACCTCTTTCTTCCTTTCTTTTTTAACTCGCTCCTTTATCCCTTAGGAGAGCAGAAAGTTGGGCTAGTTGGTTGAAATGCATACTGAAGAAGTTGGCGCGGAAAAACGAGGACAAGCGAGACAAACAAAGACGAGCGCTACTCACAACTGAAGGTTTATTCCAGACAATGCTCGAATAAATAGTGAAACCAACAAGAACAAAAACAAACAAACGTCATGAACACCACAAGTTTGAAGTTTGAAGTTTGAAAAGTATTTATTTGAAGTGTGTTTCATACACTTCAGGAAGGAGGCCAAAAGGCGTGGTGCCTGACGAGGGCCTTCCTCCCTGGGGGTAAGCAAACTGCACTCGGCACATACACACACAAAATAAACAAATACAATAAATGTAGCGGTCGCCATTACACATTGCTGGCATGTTAAAAGAAAAACAAAGGCAAAAACTGTACAACAATGTTAAGGTATCTTCGAAGTTGTTAAGATGCGTGCTGTTGGGTTACAGGGAATTATAAAAAGGAAAAAAAATATATATACAATCATGTTGACTGTTATCAATTTATAATATGTCACAGGATGTACCGGTTAGTCATGAAGTCAACAGTGCAATCACTTTTCTCTTGTATATTTTTTGAGTTCTGCATTGATGGAGGAGGTCATGAAAATTTCTGTTTTCATTAAAAAAGGTAGTCATCTGATATCTAATCGTTTGGAATCCGTAATTTGTTCTTGATTTTGGTGCTCTTATTGTCATGTGTCGAAGGGGATATGGGTTTTGCGGTAGTTCTGGTGTTGCACAAAAATTAGTTTCAAGATGAAATCTGTTATATGTTTCAAGTGCTAGCCGAAGAGTTTTTATTTGAAAAATTGTCAGTAACCCCAAGCTGTTCCACCACGAGTTAGGGCTATCCAAGTAGCCTAGATTAGCAATTGCTCGTATGGCCTTTTTCTGTAGTAAAAACAAAGCATTTGAATTAGTCTGTGTTGAGTCTCCCCATATCAGTAAACAATAGTGAAGATGTGAATGAATTAAACTGAAATAAAGTTGCTTTTTGAGCCATACTGGCAATAGAAGTCTAAATTTATTTAGAAGGCCCACTGATCGCGAAATTTTTTTTCTTACTTGATTAATATGGTCAGTCCACAACAGGTGTTCATTAAATATAACTCCAAGGAATTTTATTGACTGTACTCGTTGTAAAATATTCGAATTGTATAATATGATTGGCTCATGATCTATGACTTTATTTTTAGCTCTGAATATTACATACTTCGTCTTCGTGATGTTTAGTTCTAACCTGTTGGCCCTCAACCATAATGTAAGGTTTCTAGCCAGAGATTAGCTCTACATTCTATTGCTTGTAAACTCGCGTCATGAAAGAAAATATTTGTGTCGTCAGCGTATAAAACTGTTTCGGAGGAAGGAAGAATATTAACAATGTCATTTATGTGAACTAGGAATAGAATAGGACCCAGTATTGAGCCCTGTGGCACACCAGTGCGTATAAGGCCGTGGCTTGAAGGTATGTCGTTAATCATTGTGAATGGTACTCTGGATGATAAGTAGCTCTGAATAAGATTAAGTGCGGAACCTCGTATCCCATAGAATTGTAATTTGCGCAGTAAAATTTTGTGACAGACCGAGTCGAAGGCTTTTCTAAAGTCTAAGAATAGTCCAAGTGTAAAAATTCTGTTTTCTATATTGTTAATTATTTTATCCTTTATGTGAAGTAAAGCTTTTTCCGTAGATTTCCCTTTCTGAAAGCCATATTGTTCTTTCGCAATAGCTCCGATCTTAATGAAGTACGAAGTAAGGCGGGTATTGATGACTTGTTCAGCAATTTTTGAGAAGACCGGTAAAACGGATATTGGGCGATAATTGTTAGGATCATTATAGCTTCCTGTCTTATGTACCACACAAACTCTTGCTATCTTTAATTTATCTGGAAACCTGCCTTCTTTGAGCATTTGGTTGCATATATGGGACAACAAAGGTGCGATAATATCAGATACGGCTTTTACTACCTCACCCTTGATGTTATCAGCTCCAACGGAGCAGTTATTTTTTAGACGTATTATATACGAAGAGATTTCGGCTGTAGTTGTTGGGGAAAGAAATATGATTTGGTTAGGAACAGATACTCCCTATCAGAGAAGCGGACGGAAGTCTGACTAATGCACTTATCGCCACTGATGCGCATATGAAAGGCTTTCATGAGCTCCCACGTGAGTTGCTCCCTGTGCCTGAATAGGATGGTCGTTTTTTCGAAAAGCGGTTTACACTGGATTTTCTTTTCCTTGCCGTTTTTAATGCACGTGCGGCAATGTTTAGGGAGGTTATCAAGAGAATCTCCCCCGAGCAATCTTCGGTGTTCTCCTAATCTCTCGTTGACGCATCGTCCAGTTTGGCCGATGTATAGTGCGCCACACGACAACGGCAGTCTGTACACAACCCCCCTGGCACAGGTGACGAACGGGGCTTTGTGTTTGACGCTGCATTCAATTCTTGTTCTTCTTGTTTTTCGTACCGTTCTTACGCCTCCTTCTTCCATCCGTTTGTGCACCTGTTTTGCAGTCATACCATATGTGCACAGATTGGAGCATGGACTGAAAAATGTTGCCGGGCGTTATCAAATTCCGATTGTGTTTTCCGCCCCTCGGAAGTTGGGAGCAATCTGTTCACAGGTGCACAAACGGATGGAAGAAGGAGGCGAAAGAACGGTACGAAAAAGAAGAACAAGAATTGAATGCAGCATCAAACACAAAGCCCGTTTGTTACCTGTGCCAGGGGGGTTGTGTACAGATTGCCGTTGTCGTGTGGCGCACTATACATCGGCCAAACTGGACGATGCGTCAACGAGAGATTAGGAGAACACCGAAGATTGCTCGGGGGAGATTCTCTTGATAACCTCCCTAAACATTGCCGCACGTGCATTACAAACGACAAGGAAAAGAAAATCCAGTGTAAACCGATTTTCGAAAAAACGACAGTCCTATTCAGGCACAGGGAGCAACTCACGCGGGAGCTCATGGAAGCCTTTCATATGCGCATCAGTGGCGATAAGTGCATTAGTCAGACTTCCGTCCGCTTCTCTGATAGGGAGTATCTGTTCCTAACCAAATCATTGGGATTCACGGGGTAACTTGTGGTGTTCATGACGTTTGTTTGTTTTTGTTCTTGTTGGTTTCACTATTTATTCGATCATTGTATGGAATAAACCTTCAGTTGTGAGTAGCGCTCGTCTTTGTTTGTCTCGCTTGTCCTCGTTTTTCCGCGCCAACTTCTTCAGTATGCTCCTTTATTCCTTGCTTACTCCTTCCCTATCCGACCTAGAAAAAAATTGGAGGGGACACTCAAGCTCCGACTTACGCCTATAACGCTATTGAATGATGGGTTGATTCTCATACATGCACAGGGTCATTCTCTACTTTCCATTCATAGGTCCACGGGAGACCGCTTAGCCCACCTGGAGCAGCGGTGGTGTTAAGCGATGCGCCACTGCCCTGAGATGACAGGTGCTGCCACCAGTGAGCCTTGTGCGGCCCAGGTTCCTCTTCCCGAGCGACGAATTTTTAATTTACCTGCCACTTGCAGCATTGGCCAGTTTGCTCACTGTCCGGTGGGCAGGTTGTGCTATACCACTAGGTTACGTGACCTGCTTGTCAAAGCTGCCCCCTAGGTGGCTCTCTCCCGACCACCTGCCAGAGACCTGCCCGTGATTTTCCGCTCGCAACGGCGCATCCTCCCCTTCCCGGCCTTTCGGCGCACGCATGCTTTTCTGCCGTCCGCCTCCTCGCGTGAATCGTGCTGTTATCCGGGTCGCCTTGGAACTCGAAGAGACCAGATACCAAAATTAGCCTACGCCTGGCAAGGCAGAGAAACCGAGGACTCCCGCCTGTCGTCAGCGCCCGGGGGCGGAGTTTCAACGAAGGAACCACGCGAGCCGTTCTCATACAAGTTCAGTGAACGAGCAGCGCACGCGGCGACGCAATGGCCGTCCAGGTTGGTGAGATACGTCACGCCATCCCCTCTCGTCAGAAGCTCGCCGTCGGCTGAACTTGCGAGGTCGAACTCAGGAACACCGGCTCAGTAGGGCACTCGGCTACCAAGTCGGAGATCCCAGGTGCGAACGCAGCCTCGGCGGCCGCGTATCGATGGCGCCGAAACACAAAAGGCGCCCATGTGCTGTGCGATGTCAGAACATGTTAAAGATGTCGAAGTGGTCGAATTATTCTGAAGACCTCCTACAATGGCACATCGCTTCCTTTCTCCTTTCATTCCGTCCTTTATATCTCTCCTTAATAGCGCCGTCCGGGTGTCAGCCGAGATGTGAAAGAATTACGGCGCCATTTCCTTCCCTCAAAACCAATTTTACCTGCGGCATTGGTTTCGTCGCCACCGTCACGGCCTAGAAATTTGGGTTTCTGGGAAAGGAAATGGCGCAGTATCTGTCTCACATCTCGGCGGAGACCTGAACCGCCCCGTAAGGGATGGGATAATTACGGAGGGACTGAGAGGAAGAAAGGATGAATGATATGCCGTAGTGGAGACATCCGGGATGATTTCGACCACCTGGGGAACTTTAACGTGCACGGACATCGCACAGCACACGGGAGCCTTTTCGTTTCACCTCCATCGAAACGCTGCCGCACCGGTCGGGTTCGAGACCGGGTGCTCCGGATCAGTACCCGACCGCTCTAACCACTGAGCCACTGCGGCGGGTACCTTTGACAACCTCCGTGTTGCCGGTCCTGGTGGCTCGGGGCGGCTCCAAGAACCGGTCGGCGGTCGCGTCTGATTCACTGCGGATACTCGCGATGTACAAAAGGCAAAGGAAGTCCACCAGCACCAGCCTTGGGATCAGGCAGCTTCAGCGTCACGACCCAAAGGCAGCGCGCGCGAAAAGCCCTGCTCAGTGTTGGTAAAAGGCGGCTGCTGGAGGAGAAAGCGCTTCTTAACAGCGCCCGACTTCTTCGTCCGCCGTATTTCCTTCATCGTCGTCTTTCATCCTTTAGGGTCTCTTTTACTGCTCCAAGATGTGAATAATGAGAATATTTGTCATGTTTTCCTGTGCCTCCCTGTCACCTTGTCCTTACTCCTGCGGGCCACCGCCGCAGAACCTAGAGCGAACAAGGGATGGCTCCTGATCGGCAGTTGCCGCGGCCCGTGCTTGCCGTCAGCCGTGTTTCCTGAGGATGGGCTGCAGTAGAGATTTAGCTCTTCAGACATCAGAAGAACCGCAAGCAACGCGACTAAAACACGGGTCCTCGGCCTCCGTCTTCCAACTCAACCTCATATAAACGCTCAGCAGTTGACGAGCCGCGTTACTATAGAGTCGCATCTCAAGGTCCTACGCAGCAGTCCCATCGCGGCATCGCCTGACCGTTGGGCTGCCATTGAGACACGGTACTGCTGAGCCACGCAGGCACGCTCCTACGGCTTGGTTAATGCGGGGCTTTATATCTCTGTCGCGTAGTCTTGCACATAATGATTGCTACTGCGAAATAGGAAACAGTGTCTGCGTCTGCGTGGGCAAGAGGAGCCGCTTTCGCGTCTTACCGTTAAAGGCGGAGCCTATGTGCCCTCCCCCCCTCCTTTACAGAAATCGTGCTCTAAGGTTTTAGGGCTTTTATAAGCAATCGCTGGGGATACTGCAAATGGAATGAAATGAAAAAACAATGTGTTGATTTGGATAGGCGACACGAAAGTCCTAGAGCATCCTTCACTACATCTTTGTTTTTGGTACACGTCACATAGTACCGGTATGACGTTCTAACGAAGAGGTAAAATTAACTTCCGCTTTAGAAAAGCCTGTTGTAGCAATTTGTCTTTTCAGCGCGCGCTGACTAGCCGCTGATCACATCGGTAACGTAGAGTGTCGGCAAGTCTGATTGTTGAAAGTGCTGTCTACTCAAACTGAGATGAGCTTCGTGCTTTTGAGGATGCTTTTGCTTAAAATCCGTTTTTAAGCCAAGTTACAGCTCAGTATCACAATGATGAAAGCGGCACGCACGCAACATGTCCACAAACCGATCGACTGCTGACATAATACAAGGCAGTTTTTTAGCCCCAAGGAAAGTCATCATCACGTGCAACGCACGAGTGTTTCTAACCTCAGGCGCATGAAAAACATCACAGCGAAATACAAAATGCTCTTCGCCTTCTCTAAGCTATATGACGATCAGCCACCGTTGTAAGCTACGACAACGGAATGTTAAAATCACGTGCTCTACACTTCTCCTGCACTGAAAACCACGCAGTGTGCCGCCGTTCACTTCTGAAACGAAACCTCTCGCTCGGAGATCTAATAACTCATGCGACTGCCACCGTGTCCATTATATCAATGACCCCACATGAACTAAAGCTGCAAATGTGACCGCAAGGCTGAAGACAGAGCGAAGCGTTCGCAGCAAAATTCCCCTCTTGTCATTCTTAGGCAACAGTATAAAAATAATTTCGCACAAGTCAGTTCACTTTCAGTGGCCTTGAGCTCTGAACATTGCCCCTTGAGCATGCAACCCCTCCAGCAATATTAATTCGCGCAAAACATGTTCTTTTGGAGCACGCAGTATTTGTCGTCTGGTTCAAAGCATTCGATTCTATTGACCATAAACTTCTGCTTTCCAAATTGTCTTACAATGACATTCGTGGAATCACCTTCAACTTAATTAAATCATGCAAAAGGGCATTAGTCTGGGCTAGTCGGTAAATTTCGCAGGAAAAGGTACAGCGCAAAAAGACGGGACTAAAGGAGCGGACAGACACAGGCGCTGACTTACGACTGATGATTTTATTGCTGTGATAGCACAATAAATATGAGAAGCTAAGCACAATCAACGTGTTGCATTGCATCGCTGATTGAGGACTTCAACAAAACAGAAAGAATGGAGGAAAGAGGCAAAACTAGCCCCAGTCACACTGACGCTAAGATAATCAATTTCATTTTGATTGAGTGCAAGAGATGGTTGCTCAGGCACTTTTCTTGCTTTTCACGAATCGTGAACGCCTCAACCATTTCCCGCGTGCGCTGGTCTCTATGCCTGTACATAATTAGTTGTCGTATCGCAAAGCTGGGGTGCATTTGCGCTCAAGCTAATGTAAGGCAAGATTAGTTTTGGGGGGTAGTGCCAAGGAGCGTTCATGTTCTCTGAAGCGTTTTATTCACACATTAACCGGTTTGTCCAATAAAACGGAGAGTTGAGCGAGTTGGTACATCCTGCTGGGAATAACAGCGCATAGACGAGGGACAAAGAAAGAAGAAGACGGTCCTGTCGTCTTCTTCTTTCTTTGTCCCTCGTCTATGCGCTGTTATTCCCAACCGGTTTGTCCTATGCACCATAGTCCACAAGATAGCTGCATTTTTTACACTACATTTTTGTCGGCACGGCACATAACGGAATTCATGGTTCTTCTCGCAATGGGCAGGTGGCGGTCTCTCACAGTTGACTTTCTTGCAAATACGCTGCAATTTGTTAGGAGCGGAAAAAACGACTCACACACCGGCTTTCCCGGCTATCCTTTGCAAGTTGTGCGACAACTTATGTACATAAGATATTACGACAAAAACCCGGTTGTGCACAATTTCTACGTGAGGCACATTCTTCTTCTTGGTTGAAAGTCGGCAAGCATCTTTTCCGCCCCTGCGCACATGATGTGTTCCGGAAAAACCAGCCATTCCCAGCCTCATTATCTGGCTTTTGAAGCTGGCTTGCATTTGATGGCAGCATGATCTAGATATAGCATTTTTCAAGGCGGCTGTCACAATGCCTCGTTTAACTAGCTTTGAGTGCGAGGATGTGTAGTGTAAAATCTATTTTTGCGATCATAATATGTCCTGGCACTCTCACATTTATTTTCTCACCGGTAAATCATGCCTTAGTCATAGAAGGCAGTTTGCGCATGTGAATGGTACATCATCCAACGTCCTTCCTTTTGTTATAGGTGTCCCGCAAGAAAGCATTTTGGGTCCTCTATGGTTTAACATTTTCGTTAACGATCTCACTAACACTGATCCCAATACCACTTTCACTATGTATGTTGATGATACCAAACTTCTCTTCTCCTCCAAATCTTCAGATGACCTAACCCTACTTGCTAACCACGTGCTTTCTAAGTTTCATCGGTTGGCTATGGAAAACGGACTGTTAAACCTTACTCTCTCAACCAAAAAACATGAACACTGCGTTGCCTAGTGATATACTACTGAATATTTTAACACCATAGTTGTTCGAACATTCAAATGTTTGGGCATGCACTTTGATCATAACATGTCCTGGCACTCTCATATAAATTTTCTCATCGCTAATCTGTCTCAGGTGCTGGGTTTAGTCCGTTCTGTCAGATGTCTTTCGTTTTCCGTAAAACTCTTAATATATAACGCACTTTTCCTCAGCCATCTTTATTACTGCAGTCTTGTATGGGGAACAACTTGCACAAACATTCACAGACTGCTTATCATTCAGAAAAAAATTTCTCCGCGTCATTTGCAATAAGCCTCACGACTTTCATTCTGCTCCCCTTTTCAATGATCTTAGAACCCTGACACTTCCCGCCTTATTGAATCACCGCCTGGTTTTATCCTACCGTAAAGACACAAAGAAAAGAATAGGTAATCTTTGCGCTCACGCTAATCTCACAAAACGCGTAGCTCCCTACACGAATCGATCTCCGGAAACTTGGTGTGTTCCTCATCAGCGAACTAATTATGGTCACCAAATGTTAAGCTACAGTTTGCCGAAGTTAGTAAATGACCTTACTCAATGTAACATCGACGTGCTCACTTGCTTTGTAAGAAACTTGCTTGAAATATTTATGTGCGCATGACTGTGTTCTGTGATAAGCTGTGTACAGCGCTTTTTATTTTGTTTTGTTTTCTCTTTTACTGTTTGAATTGTCTTTTTGGGTTTGTTGTTTTGCCTTTGTTTTAACACTCTGTTTATTCATAATCCTTCTATCCGCTCTGCTGCAGCCACTGTAACGGTACTTGGGGCCGGTCAAGCTGCTCCTGAGCATCTTTTCCCCCTTGAATCCTCCACAACCATTGTATCTCCTTGTTTGTGGAAATAAACACAACTCAACTCAACTAATATTTTTTTTGCGCTCGGCTACTGATCAGGAGTCCCGGTGTTGAACCCGACGGCGGCGGCCGCGTTTCGATGGAGGCGAGACGCAAAAGGAGCCCGTGTGCTGTGTGATGTCAGTGCACGTTAAAAATCCACAGGTGGCCGACATTATTTCGCAGCCCTCCACGGATTCGGAGTTCCCGGGTTCGAACCCGACCGCGGCGGCTGCGTTTTTATGGAGGCAAAACGCTAAGGCACCCGCGTGCTGCGCGATGTCAGTGCACGTTAAAGATCCCCAGGTGGTCTAAATTATTCTGGAGCCCTCCAGTACGGCATCTCTTTCTTCCTTTCTTATTTCTTTATCTCCTTTATCCCTTCCCTTACCGCACGGTTCAGGTATCCAACCGAGCTGTGAGACAGATACTGCGCCATTTCGTTTCCTCAACAACCAATTTAACTATCTTTTAAATAGTAGCTTTGCCGTAAACAGAACCTTTTTTTTTTGGCATAGCTTTAACTGTTTTCCTGAAGGCCAGAAAACAGCGAAATAATGTTGAGCATTGTACCATGACTAAATTTTAACACGTAATTTTCTAACAATTACCGTTAGGTGCCCTAACGCAATGACGTTATTTGTAGCCGCCCCTTAGTAAGATTGGTTTTTAGGGAAAGGAAACGGCGAAGTATCTGTCTCATATATAAAGGAGAGAGTGAACGAAGAAAGGAAGAAAGAGGTGCCGTAGTGGAGGGCTGTGGCATAATTTCGACTACCTCGGGATCTTTAACGTGCACTGACATCGCACAGAATACGGGCGACTTAGCGTTTTGCCTCCATAAAAACGCAGCCGCCACGGTCGGATTCAAACCCGGGGACATTAGTAAGAGCAATGTAAGTTTTTAGGATTTAGAAATTTTGGTTACAAATTTGAGCCATTTCTGGCTCCTTTCGAAAACCACGCTCTTGCAGGAAGCACAAAGTTACCTCCATAAAATCGTGGCACTCTGTGGCGACGTGCCACGTTACTATCTCTGCCCCTGCTGCGCTGCGGTCGTCCTCGTTCCATTTCATTACTCGAATGCCGGCGGAACAGCGATTGTTGCCTGCATTTTTCCACTTTACTCGTTACTATGATTCACCTATTTTTTGACGTCCATCAACACTTGTGTCCCTATGCAGTGAAAAGCCTATCTTTAATTCAAAATAAAAAATGGTGGCGAGCTTCCCTGAAACACCTAATGTGCACGCGTCAAGAACTGTCAGCCATTCAAAGGACGGTGCTGCGCAGCTTAAACTCCCGCACACCAAGCGGAACTGGTCTCTGAGCAGAGACTAAGCTGGACGAGGCGTCTCTGCATAGCGATCTATCATGAGGCTCTTCCAGAAGCTAAAATGCACTAATAAATCGCAAGGAATTCCGTAATCGTTCAGTACAGGCAGGAACTTTATAATGGTAGGCCAGTTCGCAGTTTATTTTTTAGTTTCTCATTTAGGATATCCCAGAAAAACACTGCATGGTGGCAGCGCGCAAAGCAGTGATCGATAGTCTCTTGCTGGTCGCACAGACGGCACTTCACCGATATGGTACAAAAGTCTCCTTGGCATTAAGGCAGACCTATATGGGTAGAAGCGACGTGTGTAGTTTAAAACGAAAACATTTTGCAGCTGTTTGGAGCTCCATCCGCTGAACTTGGTTCAGTGGCTAGAATATATAAACCAAAGATAAGCCTGCCCATACACGGGCGCAGGGAATACTCTACGTGTACATTCCTTTGTCATCGCCATTTTTAAGACCTGCAACATATATTGTAAAGAAATTCGGACAGGGAGAAAATAAAACAAAATGTATCAGGAACCTCCTTCAGGAAACCCCACAAAATTCCTTCACGGACATTACCTGTCGGCGCCAACATAAAACTCAGTCGCCTTTTAAGTTCAGCTATCAGAAAGGGATTGCTTGTATTTTAGAAAAAGAAAAATCGTGAAAAAAATGGAAATAAATAGGTGCACAAGGCCACCTGATACCGACTCTTCGGGAAGGAACAAACTCTCTCGACGTGTCAATGACTTCAATACTTAATAGTATTACTCTGTTTTTTTAAGTGGCAGGAACACTGTTATAACTACGCCACAACAGCTTGTATTTACTAGAAAACAGCCATTTTTTTTAATTACTGGCAAGGTCCTCTGAAATGTCTAGTATGATTTCCGCAATTATGATGAGTGGGATGTGGGAGGAATCGTGTATCGGCATCAGGGAATCGCACTCTTGTATTTAAGGCATTTGGCAGGCCAGCGAGATTGATTTTCATACAATAAAAACAAAAAAAGGATTCAGAGGGCCAAGTGGTCTAAAACACCGACCAGCGAAGCTGATCTGTTGGCGCCACAGTAGAATCGCATGCTGCTCTACAGGGCACATGTATGGTAGTCTATTTTCCTGATTTTTTGAAGGCTAGTCACCTACAGACAACGACAGTTGGGTTTTCCTTCGACTAATCGTTCGAATACAAAGTCATTAGTAAGCTACTTTCTGGATTTTGTTTTCCCGCGCAGTTAGGTTTCTTTTGGCTTTCTTAACCCTATTTTGCGCACGATACATGATGTTCTGGAGGAAAGAATAAAATTTTTCTACAGCCTGCTTTCCCATTTTTCGCCCCGATTGTCCGCTAGGCCAACGAGTGTAAACCTCCTAGCTCGTGAACTTCAGCCCCTGTCCTTATCTGCAGAGATGGAAAACCACTCTCCACCACAAACAAGAAATGAGTCTTTACTATGATGACATTAAAAAAAACTCTTCTTTTACTTCCTGTCGTGACAAATCTGTCTCCATCTTGCAACTAAGCATTCTTCAGCGCATACAATTAAAGACATTCCTTACTGCTAGCTTTTTTCTCTACCGTTGCGACGCTCTCCCCAATCACCAAGATGCCCTGAACACTTCGAAGGAAAACGTGCAAGGCCGAATGTTACATGAGAAGCTCCTATGAACAAGTGCATGGACCTTTGACTGTCCTTTGAAGATGACTGTGCTTTTAGGTCGTTTTTGTCGAGGTCGACAAATCTTTGTCGAATTTTCTATCCGTTCATTCCAAGTTCTTCAAGAAATGTACTGCGTTTAATGTTTCAAATGGCGCCAAGTTGGCGTCAATCCTTGTCACTGTGGATTCGAGTCTGAATGTGTCTTCGTCCTGACGCTCAAGCAACATTAATCTTTTAAACTCCAGACAAATTATAGCCCTTACACTGCTGGTATGTGCCTCTGATGTCCAAAAGGAAATGTGCCACATGTCATAAGCGATTTCCATATTGTTACCGTATAGTTTCAAGGTAGATGATGCTAGCGATTGAAAAATATGCCCTCAAAAACATAGTTGTAACATGGTGATATTTTGTAATGCTCTATCCGTAAAGATTCCTCTGTCTATTAGACCCTTCCCGCCTGCTGAAGCAAACAACACAAAGCTGGAACAACCACGATTGCAAAAGGAGACAATTTTACTACGATGTCACATGCCTATATTACTCTTTGTCACAGTAAGGCATGCACAGTTTGATAGGAAATTGCGTAATACTAGATAAAGCCTTCCGGAAGTGCCGCGCACTCCTGACCCAGAGGTGAATTATAGGCTGAATAAATGAAAGTCCACGCATGCTTCAGCTCATTGCTCTTGTTTGGGGGGACAATAATATCAACATTTTTTTAGCGTTCATATAATAATTCCTCCGTGATCTCGAGCAGTTCAGTAATGTGCGTGAGACATAAAAAAAAACCTTGGCGCTCAAGCGTCTCACGTTACCCATGAAGTAGTGGGGCAGCGGACGCCAACGAGAACAGGGGCATTGAACTAAAAAAGGCTGACATCTTTCATTATGTAAACTGAAGAGAACACTTCACCTCGAGTTCTGCTTATTGCTGCAGACTGTTAGATTGCTGGTTGTGTCAATAAATTTGTGGTACTTCGGTTTCACTGTTCTGCAAAGGGAGCGGCAAGCTCAACAATATACCAATTTAGCCGGATTCTTGAAAATACACCAAATGAATCAACCTGCTTCCCGTCCCATTGTTGCGGTCGGGAATTCACGCTTAATTTTAGTTTGACCGCTGTACAAGACGACTTTGGACGCAACCGAATCAGTGAAACTTTGTGCGATCAAATTCAGTGTTAGGCATGCGGTCTCTTGGTGTAAACAGGTGTTGACTTCTGCGCAGTCACGTGTGGTTTAACGAGGCACATTGAGACATGAGCCGAAACTTCCCGAATCGCGTAGTGAGAAACAAGAAAATATTTACCGCTGCCTAAAGAACGCTAACTCGCTCCCTAAAACTCCCTGCCTAGCCGTTAAGAATATCGATCAAAGGAGAAGGGCAGGGGAAGTTCTTCTGCCTTGTACCTAAAGCCTTGACGAACTTCTTGAGGCAGTTTCTTTGTATATGCAAATAGATGTCAAGAAAAGACTAAGGAACTCCAGATGCGATTCGCCAGCAACATGTTGCCATCAACGAAGGGGAGAGAGGAGGCTTGGCCTGATTGGTAGCGAACCACTCGATGCCGTAGAGACATGCGTGGAAATGTGTAGTCGAATGAAGCAGCAAACAAATCTCCCTGCTAAACGAAACAATTATGAAGCTATGCGTGCGCTGCTTTTTTCTGCGTCACCTTTAACCCTGCCCACTTCTCCAAGCACCGTTACACAGCGAGGCAATAATTTCCGTAATTTACACTAACTTTTTCTATCCAAAATCCGCCGCCTTTTTTTCTATATTACCAAGAATTACTCGTGGAAATTGTTTGTCTCTGGCCATTGCTTTAGGAGAGTTTTAGTAAAAAAATTAAAAATATTGCAGTATTCTGGGAAAAGCTTGTGGGGAGTAAGGCTATTCATATAAAGGTGAAATAAATCAGATAGGAATAATTGATTGTATTTGAAATTTTTGATGCACTTAAATACACAAAAATAGGAAACACCCCATCAGGTAGGCGCCTTTAGGAAAATTAGCCTAATTAGCGCTGCAATCAATCGAAATTCTCCCCGCAAATTTCAGCAGTTCGTCCCTACCTTATGAACAGAATATCTTAAAACAGGTGTTTCTCTGTGTGAATAGACAGGTGTTTCTCTATGTGAATAATGCGCTACAGTAACATAGATTCAAATACACCCTGTTCTGGTAGCAGCTGATTTTGTGTCTAAGAGAGGGCCGATTCCGACTTTAATATTTCGACCGCCGCTATGTTTTCGGAGAGCCAAGGGGTAGAAAGAGGATTTTATTTGCTGCGGAAGTATCAAAAAGCGAGCTTATTTTAAGACGATATTGCTCATATTGCCCATTTATTTTTGTCTACTTGTCTAGATCAGATTTTTTTTCAAAGCTGCTTCTTAGCTTGGAAAAATACACCTCTATTGAAACGTTCGGAGCATCGGGAAAGCTGGGCTGATGCGCTTACCGCACTACGTGCAGGTCTCACATGCTTAGTCCGACATCCGGTTCATAGATTAGTGATTGTGTTTGTCCGCTTGAAAATATTGGCCTTAGCTTGAACTGCATAGGCCAAAGAGCAAGCTTTGCAGGAAAGAATAAAGCTGTAGTGGCAACGTGCTCAAAGGGCCAATCTCCGGAGCACACGGTATTGCCGCTAAAGGAGAACTGACTTATATGAACTCATTTCTAGACTCTTTCCTAACATCGATAAGACGAGAATTTCACTGCGATCGCGTAGCACTCGCTGCCAACCCTGCGGCGACATATCCTGGTGCGGTGCATGCAGTGTTGCTGTTATATAAAAAATGGCAACAACCACTCCGTTACCCTTCAGGACAAGCGGTTTTCTTGCCTTCGCAGTACATGCCCTGCCCAAACCCATTTCTTGCTCTTCATTTCGTCTAGGATGTCATTAAGACGTGTTGGTTCCTCCACCCACTATGCCCTCTTCCGGTCTCTTACCGTTACACCTAACATTTTCCTTTCCGTGGCTCGCTGTGCTGTCCTTAACTTAAGCTGTACCCTTTACGTTAGCCTCCACGCTTCTGCCCCGTAGGTGAGTACCGGTAGAGATACAGCTGTTGTACACTTTTCTCTTGGGGGATATTGGTAAACAGCCATTCATGATCTGAGAGAACCTAGCTGCCACATGCGCTCCATCTTATTCTTATCCTTCTAGTTATTTCCCTCTTATGATCCGGATCAGCTGTCCCTACCTGCGCTAAGTATACGTATTCCTATACTTTACCACTTCCAGCACCTCGCTGCCAGTTGTGAATTGCTGTTTCCTTGCTACACTGTTGAACATTACTTTGGCTTTCTGCATGTTATTTTTAGACCCTCGGTTCTGCTCTGTCGTCTAACTCATTGATCATGATTTGCGGTTCATCTCCTGAGTGACTCAGCAAGGCAATGTCATCAGCGAATCGCAGGTTATGTAAGCACTCTCCATAAACTCTTATCCCCAACTGTTGCCAATGCAGGCCTCGGAATACCACCTGTAAACAGGCGGTGAATAGCATTGGCGAGATTGTGTCTCCTTGCCTGACACCCTTGATTATTGGATTTATTGCTGACTGTATGGAGCCTTGTGCAGTTCCTATATATATCTGCCAGTATTTTGACATAAGGCCCTCCTACACCCTGATTCCGCAATGTCTGTGTGACTGCTGAGGTTTCCACTGAGTCCAATGCTTTCTCGTAATCAATGAAGGTTATATACAGGGGTTGGTTATATTCTGCGCATTTCTATTCACCTGATTGATAGTGTGAATATGATTTGTTGTGAAATATTCTTTACGAAAGCCTGCCTGATCATTTGGTTGAATAAAGTCTAAGGTTGCCCTGACTCTATTAGCTATTACCTTAGTAAATACCTTGTAGGCCACGGACAGTAAGCTGATCGGTCTGTAATTTTTCAAGTCGTTGGCGTCTCCTTTCTTATGAATTATGATTATGTTTGCGTTCTTCCACGCTTCTCGTACGGTCCAGGTCATAAGGAATTGCGTATACAGGGTGGCTAGTGTTTCTAGGAAAATCTCCCCTCCCTCTTTCAACAGATCTGCTGTTACCTGATCCTCACCAGCCGCTTTTTCACTTTGTATTGCTCCTAAGGCTTTCTTTATTTCCTCTTTCATTACTGGCGGGATGACGTATTGATGTGCGCTACTGTCTCTATCATTAACGTTCTGATGACAATGGCTACTGTATTAATTTGTGTAGAACTCTTCGGTTACTTTAACTGTCTTATCCATATTGCTAAGGACATTGCCCTCCTTGTCTCTTAACGCATACATCTGGTTTTTAGCCGTAGTTAGTTTCCGCTTCACCGCACTTAGGCTACCTCCGTTATTTAGAGCTCGATTCTCTCTATATTAAACTGCTTATGTCGGCTACCTTGCGCTTGTTTATTAAGTTCGATAGCTCTGCTCTTTCTATTCTGTCTGTATAGGGTTAGAGGCCCACATGCTTTGAAGTTTCTTAATCAGATCTTTCGTCTCCTGAGATAGCTTGCCGGTATCGTCTCAAACCATCCAACCGCCTACTTCTACTGCGCACTCTAACTTCTCATAGTGACTCTCCTTTCTCTTTCATTTTTTATCCCCTCACTCCTTTCCCCCGTGTAGGTTAGCAAACTGATTATTCTTCCGGTAAACGTCCCTGCCTTTCCGCCCCTTCCTCCTCCTCCTCCTCCTACACCGTAATAATAGCTCTCACATCACCATTCCTTGTATGAACATTAAGATCGTTTTCCTCAGTCAAAGCTGAATATCTGTTCTACAGCGATATCCTGAATTGCTGTATTTTCCCTCTTACCGGTAGCTCGTTAAGAGATTTCTTCGTCACTAGCTTCTTCCGTTCCCCCTTCAAATCTAAGCTAATTCGAGACCGTACCATTTCGTGGTCGCTACAACGCACCCATTAGCCTAGAAAGCGTGGTGTAGGTTAGAAATGTAACTTAGTTTCTCTGCAAATGATAGCAGACCCAACTGAAAAGGAAGGGCGACAACACGGAGACCTGTGACGTCCCTGCGTTCTCGATGGGTATATGAGAATAGTCATGGGTACCTATTTGACGCTCGGGGTGCGGTCGGTCAGGAAGTTTTCAAAGTAGTTTTATGTGCGTTCTGCAGGATTGATGGTGAGTCATGTTATCGAATGCCGTAGTTAGACTGAAAGCTAGTATTGCCCTGCTGCCGCAGGTGGTGCAGCCAGTATTCCTTGACTATCCATTGTCCATTTGTCAATTTGGGCCTCTGTCATTGGACACCAGCGGCTTTCAAGCGTCTATAGGAAGCAACCCGACCATTGGGTAGTTGTCCACCGGGCCTCACCATTGGCTGCAATTAGACCCAATGGCAGCAGATGGTGAGGTCCGGTCGCCTTCTATTGACAGAGCGGTGCAATGCACCTCACCGTTGGCTCTCGTTGAGTGAACATTGCAGCCAATTGTGACGTCCGGTTGCTAACCGCCTAATGATCAGATCGCTCCTAACAAATGTTTAAAACCTGGTAAATCAGTGACCAATGGCAGAGGACCGAATGAACAAGACAACAAAGAGAACATATGGAATACGGCCCAAGGACTTCATTACACATTTCAAACATGACGTCCTGTGGCGAGAGATGAGATCAAAATCACATCATGGGCGTGCGAGAAGAGTTGACGATCATTCCTGGATGGCTTCAGTATGGTGAGATTGACATGCTCTGTGAGCCTGGAAGCGCATGAGGGTGGGGATAAAGGCCGCAGTGTGTTTAGCGATATGCGTTTTCCTGGTTCTAGAATGAAAGTTGCGCGTGCATATCCACACACCCGAGAGACTGCCGGATGACCAGAAATAATTCATAAAGTCTGCTCCGAATGAAACAAATGCTGGGTCCAGATTGCTTGGAGCTTTATTCGACAGGCCGTTTGGGCCTGACGCCGACTGGGCACGAATCTGGGTGATCCCAGAGTGGAGGTCTAATAGTGTGTAGCCGGCATTCACATGGGGAATAGACGAGCGTGTATATCAAAGGAGCGGTTTGTGCGAATATCTGAGGTGAGATATTTTTACTTTAGCTAAGCTAGTAGGCCTTCCTGTTGATAGAGTAGGCAGATAAGGTTGCGCCGGGCAGCGCTGTTTTGCACTTGCTAGAGTGCTAAAGACTGCGAAGAATAACGCATGCAGCTGTGTGTCAGCTAACCAATGTAAGCATAACTGGGCGTGAAGCAAACGTATGATCGTGTACGACCGCCTTTACATGGGTTTCATGGAGGTTCCCACTCTTTACGCTTCCGAGGTTAACAGCACGCGTGAGTTCCGCAGGTGCATCATATGTACCATGCACCTCAAAAGCTTGCTTTGGGACACTGCACTCATGACGCCGCTAAAACACCGCTGCCATGATTCTCGGCGTTGGTTAAGCCACCCTAAAAAATGCAGGCGTCAGGACAACACGGAGACTATCTGTGGCGGACTAGTCGAACTGAGTACGTGCTCTCTATTTTTATGAGTAAAAAATTATTCAACATCAGAAATTTTTTCATTCAGTATTATGAAAAAAATAGTTATTCAGAGAAAACAAGAAAATCCAGTTGCTCTGTATCGCTTGCAGCACTATGCGAAACTTACGGCCTGTACGGCTTTAGCGGCGCGGCGTCCGCGATTGTATCAACATGCCTCGCTTGCACCTTTAGTACATCTGGTACGGTCTAAAATCAGTGTGCTAAACAAAAACGATGTACCGATCATGAATCACAGCCTGGAGCAGCGCATTTAAATACAGCGTTTTTTTGTTTGATGTTAAACGAATAAAGCTATGTATTTGCTGGAATTAGCATATATCCTAAATCAAATACCGCAAGAAAGTTTTCGTGCCGCGCACGTAAGCAAGCAAGTACTAACATTGAAGCAAGTGACAAACAAAATAGCTCGGAGTACTAGTGAAGCAATATCCAGCAACTTCTGCCAAGTAAATTGTTCTTGGGGTGTACTTATGCCCCTCAACCAACCTTAAGAAGTCACTGTAGGAGCCTGGCGGTGGTATATGCTGTGGCGAAAATTGGTAACACACTCAGGGTGGTGCGCATTACGTCGCTTGACGTTCGTAACAAAATGATTGTTCCTTTGGGTGTCGACCTATGGCTGGCGGACGCGGTTTGCCGGCTGGAGTGTGCAGTGAGTAAACAGGTTACCTTACATGCGCCACGACTTACAAAGCCGCATTGCGTTAAGCAAATTAAAGCTTGTAAGACAAAACAACCAACAAATGAGCCGCATCCACATTTGACGTATTTATCCAATTGTCTGAATCTATTCCTGTACCGCGCTTATTCGCTCGGCCATGACCTAAACAAGGATAAAACACACTTATCGTAGCCCTGTTCTAGTCTAGCACTTGCAAACACCGTGGTATACGCCGATGGTTTTGGGTTTTTTTTTCAGTTGCCCACCTCGAGCCGCATTGGCTACCTTCGTCGTACCAAAAATTGCGACGATAGCCGCTAAGTGGCGCTAGTAGGAAGCGGGGAAGCTCCAGCGCAGGTTCCCTATGGAAGGTAAGAATTAGGACACATATTTTACGACGTCCGGTGGGAAGTACGTCTAAATGTACATATGGTTGTGTCGAGTAGCCAGTGTGCTGTGTCACAGCGATCTCTCTGTGTATCTGTATTCTAACGTGCTAATGTGAACTTTCTCATGTGTGTTCAGCGCGGTGAAGTTCTGATATGCAGCGAGCATAAGGGGCTCAGCGGTTCTTGGGGAGCTATGATGAGAGGAACGTCCGAGAAGTTTCGGATGCGAAATGGAAGGTTGGCTCCCGTTTTTCGGAAAACATGACAGTTCCACTGCAAAATTCTAAGTGGCCGAAAAAAAAAAGATTAGTGGCTGCTACAGAAGTCATAGGTAACTATATAAAACCTATTCGCGACGCGGAGAGCGTCCAGTTAAATTTGACTCTAGTGAGCTAACAGACGACTCTGGAGGCGCCTCCGGTGGCCTCTACGACAGCGTACAATTCGCTCATAATCCGCCGGGCATATATGAATACGGAACAAGGTCGCGTGACCTACGTGGCCCACGTGCCACCTAGTTGGCCCCCATAGGTAGCTTATCTGGACTTATTTCACTCAAGCCGTCCACTGCACAGTGACGCCGGGTTCTTCGCTGAACAGCACTCTTAACGCCTTAAAACCACGTGAAATCTATAACACACAGCCAAACATTTTTATTAAACAATTTTATTCGAAGAAACCAGACAATTCTTTAATAATCGCACAACATGAAAATTGGCATTTTTTAGGTAAATGAGCCGTTCACAACTGCAGTACCTCACGTTACGGTTTCTTGCTTGCCAGATTTCGCAGCCGATTTTTACCTTTGGTGTAGCGAGTTCTCAGACCACGATAACTGCAGGAGGAAGCAATTGGGGGGGGGGGGGGGGTGTAGAAAAGACGCTTTCTTGCCAGAATTATATTTCCTTCAATATGGCTCCTAGTCTGGTGGTGAGAAGATCCTGCCAGAATGATCTGGGAACTTCTGGCAACACAAGCCTGCAGGCGGCGAAAACGCCCCCTATAAGATCTCCGGCGCCATACAGATACATGGACATTTTCTCTATTGAGACGAGTTTTGGTTCGCTGTGATGCACCAGCTTAGCTTCCTTGTTACCGCTGGAATCGTCCACCTGCGTTTGAAAAATAAATAAACGGTTTCTCTATAGCAAGCGAACAAAGCATGACTTCACTACGTAATAGTTAGCTTCCCTAGGAAACCTGGATGCTTACACTGGCAGCATTTTTCTATACAGTACACTTTTCTTCGAATATAACTGAGAGTTGGAATTATTCGCAAGAATTGTTTGCTTGCTGAGCAGCGCCCAAATAGTCGCGCAGACAGAAGCACGCTTTCGTACTGTCCATGGTTTTTGAGCGATACTATTTTCTGTTATCATGACATAGAACCGAACTTTATTTTTCTGCATTCTTTTGTGAACGAATAACATTTCCAAATGCTATTACTGCACCTCGCAATTCCGCATGCTCACATCTCCAAATCGCAGCTTTTAAGTTGTCTACAGTTTTTTTTTCATTTCAACTGAGAAGCTTTTTCTGTTTTGACCTCAGGATTCTGATAATGGCCTCAAATGCCACCACTCTGACACAGCTATAGATGAAAGCACCGATTGGCACCAGAAAAGCACCGTGTGCTTTATCTGTTCTTTCTCCTGTCATATCAATTTTGCTTCCCACCAAAAAAGACGCATTTTACGGGATTCACGCAGCCGCCTGATTGCCAGTACACGTGAAGTATTTGCTGTTCGTGAAAAAATGTTCGAAAGTCAAGCTCCTCGATAACGATGTGCTTGACAGCTATTTCGCAGACACACACGCTCACAGAGACCACTGCTGCTTCTCCGAAATACGGCTATGGTGATTACGGAGTGAAAAACAGGGCTTAATGTGAAGCTGGGGGCAAAGCAGGAAAAAGCATAAATCCGGAGAGAGCGGGAACTCGTGGGTAGCGTTGCCCCCGCCGATGTACCGCGGTCGACGAAGGCCAACCGTCGAGAGAGCGCGTTTTACGACAAAGGAACAGGGTGGTACCATGGACTGCCGTCCGGGACAAGTTTCGCGCTACGAAGTCCGTGATACGGAGGCCGTGCAGCGCTGCGGTGCCGCGTGCCTCCGCATAACATTTGGGACCAATGAAAGCTCTTGCTGTATATTTAAGGAAGAATACGGTACTTAAGAATAATTTTTATTGTGCCGTAATTCTTAGCATAGGAGTTTTAAAAATCTGCTTTATTATATAGAGTCCAAAAATGGACTTAGGCTTTGAATAGCTGAACAAAAATTGATGTTGTTAGTTTTCTTTTCGGCTGAAAATGGTCTCTTCGTTACTGCTCGGTGGCCAAAAATATTTATACACAATGATAAATGCTTACTGAACTGTGTCACCCAATATATATTTCGTCCAGTAATGGTTTTTTTTGCGCTTCCCTCTGTGAATATACATTTGCAAATAAAATTGATGAATAGAAAGTATAAAATGGGTTGGCCGGTAAATTGTGAAAACGGCTAAATAAATTTACTTCATATGGCAGATGCTAGCAAATATAGCGTCCCCACCACACAGCTTTGCTCCTCCAG